>VXBP01007959.1:0-19266 GCA_013400115.1 Rhinopomastus cyanomelas | reverse complement strand
TTTAAAGATTGGGGTAACATTTGCTATTTTCAGTGGATTTGATGAATCCACTGGAAAAAGTATGTTTCTCAATGTGCTGAGCCTGCTTGTGATGTCCCCTTCTGAGTGTAGAAAGGGTTTGGTGCTCAAAATCCAATTGAAAGAGTATGCAGACAAAATGCCTTGGGAAACAAGGATAGGAAGTGGATTTGACTATGAAACACTGATGTAAAGACATAAACCGTTTGAAGAGAAAAAGGGAAACTTTCTCCATCGTGGAGAAATGTATAGTTCAGCTGCACAACTTGATGTTATCATCTGGCAGGAAAGTAATCTTTAACATAGAAGATTAGGCATCAAATCAGCCAAACCCATCTGTTATGACATTTGGTTTCCTTAAGATCCATATTGTCTGTAAGTTCACAGAACTGGCTCAAGTTACCAGAAAGAATTATATTATGAGGAACACACAGATATTGTTCTAATCACTGTATTATTTAAGGAAAATTAGCTTTAAAACTTTATTAACATGCTTATTGCCATCAGCTAATACTTTTGAGGCAATTAATAAAAAAGAGTCTTGTGAAAAATAGCAATTATCAACAGATGGGCAATTACTTACAAAAATACTATGTTGGGAGGTTTTTGGGACATTGTAGAATTGTTGCTCTTACTGTATTGTATTTAGTTTTGCCCTACTTTGGATGTATCTAATGTAATATATGTGGCACTAATTCGCAGTTATGAAAATTGCATAAGAAATTGTCTTTCAAGTTATGTGAAGGAGTCATTTCAAAAACCACTGTTCTTCTGAATTGAGTTCAAGACAGCCCACACTACAGTGAATGCAGTGTATATCAACATCTGTAAGAGATCTGAACTCTGATGAATTTGCTAGTCTTTAAAACATTTTTCTCTGTAGAGGATACTGATTTTTGATTTCCAAAAGCTGTGCTTTTTTTTGCCCTTCTAACTAGATGAGGCATAAAAGGAGAAACTTCAAGGAGGATTTAGCACATTACTTTATAATAGGAATTATCTTTTTAAATTTTTTTTTAATGTGCATCTTCTTCTCTGTGACTTAAAGCAAATTAAAACCAATTGGGTTTAAATCCCGCAAACATGTATTCACAGTGTGCATGTGGGTGGTCACTCAGTTTTAAAAAGCTGAATAAATGAGAAAATATTTGCTGAACTGGAAAGAGTAACCAAGAATATCTCCTGACCTTCAATGATATAGAATCATAGAATCATAGAATAGAATCATAGAATCATTAGGGATCAGAAAGGACCTCAATAGATCATCTAGTCCAATCCCAATGCCACAACAGGATCACCTAGACCAAGTTGCACAGGAACACACCCAGGTGGGGTTTAAACGTCTCCAGAGAAGAAGACTCCACAACCCCCCGGGCAGCCTGTTCCAATGCTCCGTTACTCTTACTGTCAAGAAGTTCCTTCTCATACTTATATGGAACCTCTTCTGTTCCAGCGTGCATCCATTGTTCCTTGTCCTCTCACCAGATGACATTGAGAAGAGCCTGGATCCATCCTCCTGACACTCACCCTTCAAATATTTATATACATGAATGAGGTCACCCCTCAGTCTCCTCTTCTCCAAACTAAAGAGACCCAGCTCCCTCAGCCTTTCCTCATAAGGGAGGTGTTCTACTTCCTTCATCATATTTGTTGCTCTACACTGGACACCCTCCAGCAGCTCTAAGTCCTTGAACTGAGGGGCCCACAACTGGACACAATACTCCAGACGTGGTCTCACAAGGGCAGAGTAGAGGGGGGGGAAGAACCTCTCTCGGTCTGATAACCACCCCCTTCTGATCCACCCCAGGATGCTGTTGGCCCTCTTGGCCACAAGAGCACACTGCTGGCTCATAGTCATCCTGAGCATAGGCCAGGTGTTTCACTAAAGAAAAGCTCTTAAGTGTTGCACTTTCATTGCCCTCAGTGAAGCTAAGATCTCACACGTATTTTGATTTTTAGTGTTGTAGTTGTTAATGTTGTTAACTGTAAGAGGAAAAAACTATCTGTAAAAAAATATAGGATTGTCAAATTCACCAAAGAATTCCAATTATTATGGTTTGAACTGCAATGTAGGGTTCAAATCTAATGTTTCGAGCCAGGCTCAGTCTAAAGAAAATGAAATGGCACCTTTCTTCTGGGTTTCAGATGAAAGCATCATGAACAGCACAGAAGCAGCCACTGAGACAACAACATGCATTCAGGGACAGGGTGAGGGTTACCGTGGCACAGTCAACACCATATGGAGTGGAATCCAGTGCCAGCGGTGGGACTCCCAGTTTCCTCACAAGCACAACATCACACCTGAGAACTTCAAGTGCAAGTGAGTAGAGACATGGATATTACTACAGTGGGAAAATAGCTTAACTTTTGAATGTTTGTAAATCTGTGCCACCAGAAGCAGACCATAGGATGCCTGTCCCTGCTCTGTGGCCTGGTGCAGTCACTCTACTTGCCGATGCTGAAAACTTTGTGAGCATGAGAAAATCCATTCTTCAGATCTCAAAATATTAGTTCCAGCTGAACCTGTGTGAAACTGTAGGGTTTTTAATGGACTTTTTCTTCAAGTGTGTATTCACCAATTTAATTGGTTGTGAAGTGTGTGGGTGTTTTCCCTGCTGGGACCTGAATCCCAATAGTGTTGGTGCATTTCTATTGTTTTTGTTTCATGGAGGTAAGTATTTATTTGCAGTTTGGTTACTGACTGACGTAACTTTTCTGAAATGTTTTGTAAGTGTAATATCCATGGCACTATGACACTGGTAATATTTGCGAACACTTTTTGGTTTTTCCATCTTTTTAACCCTTTTACTTTATTAAATGTACTTGCCTGAATAGGACTGCTTTTATCTGAATGGCTATCAATTGCCTAATCTTTCTGTACAGTCCATAAACTCTCAACATGTGAATAATCTTCTAATTTTAGGCATTAGCTTAGTCATGCTCTTTCAGTCTTTTTTTTTTCCCACTAAGCATAGAGGAAACATGCCTGACCAGTGGGGACTCAAAACCCAGTTTGTATTAAATGTCTGTATTATTTGGTCCCTAACATCAATCTGGGCTTGTGCTGGAGAGCAATAGTGTGGACCTTTCAGGTTAAAGAAAAAAATCCAATTTGAGTTTGGACTGCCTCTCTGCTTGTCTGAATCAAAGAAGTTAGACTTGTTGTCTTCATCTTCTCCTTACTATTGTTCAGTTTATTGATCAAGTACTGTGCACTATAACACATCTAAAATACAGCAATCATCGTTGTAATGGAAAATAGGAAATGAACCTCCTGTGCCAATCTCAAGACCACTTTAAGTTTGCCAGGAAGTTAACACTTGAGCCTGATCCCACAGGTTTTTCCTAGACACCGCTTAAATCAGTCTGCACAGTGTCTGTGTAACACTGCTGCAGGACTAAGCTCTTGTGCAGTTTTCATAGCACTCCTAGTAGTGTACAGAGTCTTAGTATTAGGACTGCTTATTGGCAGTTTGGGCCAACAGCTTGCATAAAATCTACAGCACCACTGGTACAACAATTCAAGATTCATGAGTGAGAATTACAGTAATCAGACCCATTCCTTCCACAGTCTATTATCAGTAAATGCTGCAGATTTAAAAACACAGTGAAGCACAGAGATGCACAGAACATGGCAGCAACTGTCAGGAAATGGGAAAATAAAACTTAAGAGGTTTACTATTTCATACAAGCTATGAGAAACATTTAAAGATGTTCCCGTGTGACTAACTTTTACTTTAAAGGTAACGGCTGTATAGAATTTCCACATACTTTTTTTTTGTATTCCAAGATTCTGTTTCTTAAATGACTCACTTAAAAAGTACATGACTCCATTTCCCTAAACTCTGCAGACTCATCTGAAGTACAGAGAATCTCAAGCACTTTGGAAATGTTTGTATTGAAAAGCACTTGTAATGGGTTGCAGGTGTATCCATTGTCAGCTTGCATGCAAATTTTGATGGAGGATCCTGAATAAAAATAAGTTGTGCTGAAGCTATTGTTAATCTTCAAATGAAATTTTATATCCAGTAAAAACATAGTCCCACTGAACATGAATTCCCATAACTGTATTCTTATTATAATTACTACATTTTCCTAGACATTCTGTTCTTACTGACCTCTCATCTCCTCGCACTTGACACTGATCAGTAACATACAGACCTTAAGGAGCCTATATTCTTGCTAATTTGTAATAAAAAACAAGAGAATGCATCAGTGGGTTTAGATTATCCCTGCTATGTTCTAACATATTTATTTTTATAGGGATTTGAGGGAGAACTACTGTCGAAATCCAGATGGATCTGAATCACCTTGGTGCTTTACCACTGACCCAAACATCCGCATTGGTTATTGCTCCCAGATTCCTAAATGCGATGCATCAAGTGAACAAGGTAACGGAAGGAAGGATGATGCATCGTTCCAAATGGTAGATTAGCAGGTTTGAAAACTGGAGAAGGTGGTCTTTGTACATTTATATTATGCCTGTTTAGTACCACTTTGGCTTTATTTACGTATTTGGGATTCATTGCGGTGTAAATGTGATTAATGTTTTGATTCCAGGACAAAAAGCTACAGTGAAGTTCTGCTGTTGGATCTGATTTCCAGATAACATAAATTTGTGTGACATTTTGTATTAGGTCTGCTCCTCTGTGTCACTTTGGGCCTGAAAGGCCTTTTTTCAGAGCTGACTTTAGTTTCTTTTGTCGCCGTCTTACAATAACTACACATGTTCAAGGCACGATTGGACATGGCACTTGGTGCCATGGTCTAGCCTTGAGCTCTGTGGTAACAGGTTGGACTTGATGATCTATGAGGTCTCTTCCAACCTTGGTAATACTGTGATACTGTGATACTGTGAGGATACCAAAAGCAATTATTTACATTATCTTTTCCATATCATAGAATCACGGAAACATTACAGTTGGAAGAGACCTTTAAGATCATCAGATCCAGCTGCGAACCCAATGCTACCATGCCCACTAAACCATTTTTTCAAGCACCAGATCTATGGTTTTTGAATACCTCCAGGGATGATGACTCCACCATCAACCTGGACAGACTGTTGTCTGTGAAGAAGGTTTTCCTAATGTCCAATCTAAACTGCCCCTGGCAAAATTTGAGGTCATTCCACCTTGTGTAAAATGAGTTAACCTGAAATAAATATGTAGGTCTTCCCACATAACCTCTTAGCTTCAAGCTGTGACCTTTGCCTAAGGTAACACTCTAAGTCTTCAGGCAAATGCTGTTTTAGACATAAGGTCCTGGTATTATTCTAAGAACTATTATTGCATCTTGAGAATTAATGGCAGTCATATAGCATAAACGGAATCTGAGACCACAGACCGATGACCTCATATCAGGCTGCATTAAGATTTACATCTTCAAATTTTAGTCATTTTTTGTCTTAAAATTTTGAAAGTGTTTCAGTTTTAAGAGTTCTGTCAGAGAAAGGATTAAACATTGACTTTCATGCTGAGTTTTTTGTAAAGTATCAATTATCCCAAATGCTGATGAATATTAAATGAAATGTTTTATACAAAAAGTCTTTATAGTAGTTATCATTTTAACATGGTAATATACTTGAAAAGGCTGGTGATAAGAGCTTATGAATTAAATATGACTTCTACTGGATTGAACAGGCAGGATTTGAATTATATTAAAGTCATACAGAAATTAGGTCTAGAATTAGAGCATGTAGAAGATACTGTGGCCAGTATCCAGAATCTGCAGAAAGGTGAATTGTTTCAAATAAACTAAGAGAGGAGGAGGAGGAGGAATTCTGTGGAGGGGAGGATAAGGGGGCATTTTTGCTTTGCTTTGTATAAAACAATTTCTGACAACTTTCAGAATACTCTGTGTGACCCTTATAAATTAACCATAAACTACCTATGAAAGAAATTTTCACAGTCTATCTAAGTAAGACAATATTTAAAATGCTACTGTGTTGAGAATGCAGGCCTAGAGCAAGAAATTATGAAGCTACGTTTGAAAACTTTCTCCCATTTTCTTTCTGATTTGATTTATATTGTATAGTGTTTTCTAAATATAGCACTTGTCTTTAATTATTTACATTACTAATTAAAAGGAAAAGTTTTTTTTTTCAATGTTGCACAATCACCCTCCACTTCTTTTTGTCTCGACATTCTTTATTCAGATTGTTATCGTGGCAATGGAAAGAGTTACATGGGAAATCAGTCCAAGACAAGATTTGGGCTAACTTGCTCCACATGGGACAAGAATATTGAAGACTTGCGTAGGTGTGTACTTATGAAACAGAAAGAGATGGTTCAGTGAGTCCTGAGTAAATAGTGCCTCCAGATGGCATCTCTTTTTCTTCTGCAGTGACTTTAAATAGCCCCTTACGCCCTAGAGCCTTTAGAGCATTATTTTTTTCTTCCTTAGTGTTTAAATACATTACACAACATGTTTTTGTTCAGGCTAACCACTAATTGCAGGCTTTGGGATGTTTCTTAGTGTTTAGTTTGCTGGCCTAGTTTACCCCATCTTTGTCCTTGAAAGTTTTGTTCTATGAGAGGATATCAGGAATGAAATAGGAAATGGTGTGATCTCATAGCTCACGCTGCCTCAAGTAGGATTTGAAGCCTTTCTAAGGTCCCTTGCAGACTGAAATTGAATCTCAAGTCTACGAGCTAATAACACTGACATCATATCTCATCAAAGTAACTTGCAATTTCTGTTGTTTGTCGTTATTTCAGCTTCATTTTCAAGGAGTAGAAATGGCAAGTTACTGTAATTTATTCGTTAAAGTAAAAATGAATCAACAGTAAGTACAATATAAGTTGTGAGTTTCTAAGATAATAATTTCAGGATCCCCCATGCTGCTTTTGTTGATGTAGAAGAACTGATAAATAGTTCTCAGGAGTGACAATGACTTCTAGGTACCACACAAAGAGAGTGATTAATCAAAAATTGTCATAATAAACACATTAGTGCTCCATGTGAAAGCAGTTTTCATTTTCCTCCCATTTATGAAGTTGATATGATTATGTCTGTATTACCTTCGGTACTTGTGGTTGAGTGAGTGCTCATGATCACCAACCACAGTCACAGTGCCTAACGTATTAATCATTGCCCTCCGGAATTTGGCTGTTCCTGATTCTTACTGTGGACTTGATGGCCAGTCAGGTGAAGGTGGGTAAGTCAGTAACTCAGCCCTTGGGAAAGGCAGACTTCACTGGTACTGTCCAAAGTCACCAACTTGAGTATATATGGGTTTTTCCCACATAGGGTCAGAGACAGAATGCATATTCCAGTGTGCTGTAAGGGAAGCAGAGTTTAAGACCACGATTTCTCAGAGCTCTGATAGATCTTCAGTTAGCTGTGAATGAGACAGCTTGAACTTAGTGCATCCTTGATGCAAACACATTCATATAATATTGAGCATAGATCATCCTTTCTTCTCTTACTCCCACAAACGTTCCATCTGGGAATTTCTTTGGGGAGTTTTCTGTCTCACTGCAGCAGTTACTCTAGCTATGGGTGTGCTAGAAGCAATGTGCATGCTTGGTTATGAACCAAAAGAGCAGTGCAGCTATAACTTAGGAAGCCCGTTATGCTTCTGTCTGACAAGCCAGAAATAGTTCGCTCTGCTTCAGATTTTCATCTCAAAATTTCATCTGTCTTATGTAGGTTTACAACTTAGATGACCTATCCTTGCAGTTTGTATAAGAGTTCTTCTTGACTCGGTCTTGCTAACTTTCTTGTGTTTGTCTTTGCTTAAGATTCAGCTTAGCAAATTTTGTGCCTCTGTGTGCTAGGGAGAAGGTGCCAGCGTCGAATAGATGCCTGAAGAATTGCTGAGGGCAACACAGACACTCTTCTAATCAGTGTAATGATTCCTTCTGAGGGTATCCAGAGATTTTAGCTTCCCAGTTGTCCAGCGAACACTTGAGCTTAAAATACCAACCAGAGGAAACTTGGACCCAGATCCAGCAAATTTTTGGATTTCATTCCTTTTGATTTTAACCAGCCCTAAACCCTGACCTGTAGGCTTCTCAGTCAACTAATATTACAATATGGAGCAAAGCAACATTTAACCTTTGAAAATTTGGGCTATAGAATAAAGCTTTTCAGCACTTTGATTTTTTTCCCCTGTAGGCATATACAAATATTCAGAGAACCAGATGTGAGTAAACTGAAGAAAAACTATTGCCGCAATCCAGATGATGATTTTCATGGTCCCTGGTGTTACACAGATGATCCTCTTGTTCCTTGGGATTACTGCCCTATTTCTCGATGTGAGTACTTGCTCTGCCTTAGGCGTTGTCAACTGTGCAGTCCCTGTGAAGCCATGGTATCACATGTGTGCACATACCTTTCTGTTGTGACTCATGGCAGCAGAAAATGTGTGATTCTATTCAAAATTGATTGTGCATGACTGAGAAGGAAAGGACAGAAGCTGCTTGTGCAATTTATAAAGAAGAGGTCATTCTCCTTGACCAGCCTGGAGATTTCAAGTCTTATTTATGCAGCAGGAGCTTAAAAGGGCTATTGCAGATGGTCAAACATTTTCCAACAGATCTAGCAATTGAAAGAGGGCTGGATGGAGACAAAGAACTGTCTAGTGGTCAGAATGCTGTCTGTGGCCTCAAGAAACCCAGAGACACTTATCTTTGGTACAAACTTCATAGTCTCTTTGTGTGATCTATGTTTGTTTGTAAAATTAGGGTAACACATGACATATATACTGAAGTGTATATGCACTATATAGATTAGATCCTGCTTTCAGACATTTTTATGGAATGATTTAATTGCTGGCAAGAGTTAGGAACGTCAGTCCTCCAAGTCTGCATGTTAAAAGTAAATAGCTTAAACATCAGAATTAAAAATCCTAGGGAATTCAGTAATAAACTGACAATAATTGGAAAAAGATAATTTGTACCAAAACCCATGCAATTCACATTTCTGTTCAATTTATTTTTTCTCTTTGATTTTTATTACTACACCAGTCTGCTGTGTGTTCTGGGAGAACATTTAAACTGTAAATCAGCCCTTAGAGTACATGTCTGTGATCTCTAGAGCTTAAGGATAATGTCACACTTGTTCCTACCACCAATGTGCTGCATCTTCTCAGTCTGAACTGCAGCATCTCTAAGAGGAGATACTTGAAGTCTCAGGTGATCTTTCAACATCTATGTGAAGAGTAAACAAACTATGCAAAAGGTTACTTAGCTAAAGAGCAGCAGCTAAAGAAACACAAATTTTGTTTACTCTGAGTTAATTAACTGGAGATATGAATTCCCAAAGCAGTATTCACAGCAAACATGTTTTGGTACGCAGAGATGGTGAGTATCATGATTTGTGGAAACAAACTCCAGAGCTGGCATATGTATATTTTACAACTGTAATTCGTATGGACCAGTATTACACTGAGCATAGTTTGCTCAGGTGATGCTGTCTAGGTTAGGTCCTTGGGCAATTCCCAAGTGTACTTACTTGATACATTCATCTGGTCTCTTCAGACTGCACCACATATATATGTAGTGATATGTTTACGTACCTGCATACATATACATACACATACAGATAGGCATAGAATCATAGAATCACCTGGACTGGAAGGGACCTGCAAAGGTTTTCTAGTTCAAACCCCCTGCAGTGAGCAGGAACATCCTCAACTAGAGCAGGTTGCTCAGAGCCTTGTCGAGCCTCACCATCAATATCTCCAGGAATGGAGCCTCAGCTACCTCCCTGGGCAAGTTGTTCCAGTGTTCAGCCACCATCATAATAAGATCTTCATAAGATCTTCTTCCTGACATCCTGTTTAAATCTACCCTTCTGTAATTTGCCCCTCATCCTATCACTACAGCCCTTCATAAACAGTTCCTCTCCACCCTTCATGTAGGCCCCCTTCAGGTACTGGAAGGTTACTATCAGATTCCTTCCAGTGCCTTCTCCAGGTTGACCAACCCCAGCTCCTTCAGCCTGCCTTCATAAGAGAGGTGTTCCAGCCCTCTAATCATTTCCATGCCCCTTCTCTGGACCCGCTCCCTCAGGTCCATATCTTTTCTGTATTGAGAACTCTGAAGATGGATGCACACATGGACATTTTACTATGTATAAGACTCAATATCTTTATATTAATATTCGCTTCATGGTAGAATGAGACTTTAAATTTTGCTGGTGCAAATTTTCAATAGCTACAGCTGTACCTCTAACACAAAAATCACTCTGAAGATTTTCCTGAAGGTAAAAATGTTGAAGTAAGTTTAACCAACCTTGTTGCAATTGTAATTTGACTTGAACTAGAAAGAAGAACCAAGACAGATTTTGGGAAACATATTTTGATAAGGAGAAGGTTTTGCTTACAGCAAAGCAAAAGGACTTTTTGAAGGACTTTATGGAAATTACCAATTTTCATTAAATCTGATTTGGATTTCATCACATGGCTTTTATTGTTTGTGAAAGCTCATAGAAAAGTCACGTTATATTTCAGCATTTGCTTGTTCAATTAAATGTGTCAATTAAATATGATATATAGCCTTGTGCAGTCAGTGTTCAGCCAATAAATCAAATGCTTGAAAGTCCTGATGCAAAATGTTTCATTCTTGTTTCATTCAATTGGAGTTACATTCTGTTTCCTTGTGAATCCTTACCAAATTGTGCTTTTTGCAGGCTATTGAAGAAATTGTTGACGTTTAAAATTTATGAACTATTAAAATGAACAGTATACCATTTGCTCTGCATTTTTATTCAGTTTATAGATGGTGTTAAATTTCTATTATGGCTATCTTATTTGTCTGTCCAGGTGAAGGTGACACAACTCCTACAACAACCAGCTTGGATGGTAAGTTTGCAGATGTACTGTCCTGCGCAGCACTTGTATCCTCTTAAGACTAGCCACTTCTTTCCAACTAGGAAACAAGATGAAGATCAGTTAAAGATATCAAAAGCCATATAGCTTTGGAAAAATTGCTTTTACACAAGAAAAATGTAGAATAGTTTAATTATACTCTTGTATGCTTTCTCACTTTACTGTCTTCCAGTGGTGAGGCATATTCAGGATTTTCAATGTTTTATAACTATATAAGTCTCGGAAAACCTATTTAAATGTTTGCATTTTGTATTGTCACTAAATATTTACATAGATTAACTCAGCTTCACAGAAGTAGTTTTGGTGCTGTAGAAATGTATTGCATTAGGGTAGTTAAGTTAACCTGTAGCAAATATTGACCTTCTTCTGGTCCTTATGTGCAACTGTACAGGTTTCCTACCGCTGTTTTTAGTAAAATGTGATCTCTGGACCTGCTTTCAGATACTGTCATCCCTTGCGCCTCAACAAAACATTTGAGAGTTGTAAATGGGATCCCAACACAAACTAACGAAGGATGGGTGGTTAGTTTGACATACAGGTAACTATCAGTTTGATTAGAAAGACAATATATCTACGATGATATTTGTTTTGGAGCTTTGGAAAATGTTGACCATATTAAGAATGCTTATAGACGGTGATTAAATTCTGTATAAGCAGAAACCAGCATTCCTGGAGCACCAGGTGATTCCATAGTATTCATTCCATCACTGAACTGTTTTTATATTCATTATCTCTAACTTAACAAATGAGCTTCTGAAGAATTCATAGCATTCTGCTCTTTCAATTAGTTTCTCAAGAACTTTCTATAACAAGGGTAAGCATCCAACATTAAACTGTGTATTTTGAAAACTGCTACAAAAATCCTGAGTTTCACTTAACTAGTGCTTTTATTTTTTGAAGTGCTGAATTTACTGTTTGCACACGTATAACATTTATTTTTCTGTTTGTGTCATTGCATGCATTTAAAATGCATTCACTATGAAAAAAACTAGAGAAGAACTATAAGGAAATAATTTATTTCTGTAAAACAAGACCCTAGTGTATACAGCTAGAATGTGTGTTACATTATCACAGACCTTGCCTCGCTACTGTGTAAAATCAGAACACAGAAATACTGTTCTCTGCATTCATTACTCTGATTCATAACTCATCAGCTGGAAGTGTAAATCTTTAAAGGATTGGACAGGATGATTTTGGAGGTCCCTTCCAACTTGGTGTACTATAGGACTGTAATTAATGCATAGCAGGCAATGTATGTCATGAATCAGCTGTCTTCTGGTCTGCTTGGTACAGAATTGCAGCTCAAATTTATTAGCTTACAATTTGTTGTCTATTTTAAAAACAATGAGATGAGAATGAGGAAGAATGAAACTGGAGTAATGGAAAAGATTAAAAAGCCTATTTTCTGCACTACTTCATTGCAGAGATATTCCAGGGGTCCTTTCTTTCCTTGGTAGTCTCTAGGTCTCATGAGATCAAATTAGAAATAGACCTTTCTGGAAGTCCAGAAGGTAGTCCAGAAACATCACTCTATTCCTAGGCTAAATAGTGAGATAAGAGGGGTGGGTCTCTTGAAAAGCTTCTTTGCTCTGTTTATAAATCCTTTATAAAGCGTTTAGACAGGTAAAGTGAATTACATCTGGGTGCTAAAGTTTAAATAAGCTAATTTTAAGGTAGCAGATCTTGTACTATGCCACAAAATTCCTCTGCAGTTTTTTTAATGAAAGGAATTACTGGAATACTCATAGAGCAAGATATATATTTTAAGTATTACATGTGGACATAAAAATATGATTTTATTTTATATTGTTTGCAAGGAAGTAAATAGAATTTTGTCTGAAACAGAAATCGTAATTATGTCAAAAATTTTTGTAAAAACTTAGCGTACACCTTAAAATCAAATTGTCATGCCTGAATGGTAAAGTGATGCTGGCAAAATTGTGTCCATATTTGGCAACCAAAACTCCTATCTGCATGTTAATCAATATATATCTGATCCAGAATCTGTTGTCAAGTATATTTAAATATGTTTAGATGGATTTCCTTTATTTCACAGAATCTGTTGTCCCACATTTGAGTAAGAAATTTAACCTTCCCACGTGTACCAAGCAGTCTTCTAATGATGCAATCTCCTTTATATATAATTAGTGATGTAAACATAACATGGAAAATCACATTTATGGTCCTAATTGTGACATCTTTGTTATATATCAGGGCAGAATCTATATTTTAAAAAGAAGCCAACCTTTTGGACCACATATGTTGTTCCTCAAACAAAATACAATCATAGAATCATAGAATCATAGAATCATTACGGATCGGAAGGGACCTCGAAAGATCATCCAGTCCAATCCGCCTGCAACAGCAGGATCACCTAAACCAAGTCACACAGGAACCTGTCCAGTCGGGTCTTGAACATCTCCAGAGAAGGAGACTCCACAACCCCCCTGGGCAGCCTGTTCCAGTGCTCCGTCACCCTCACTGTGAAGAAGTTCCTTCTCAGGTTGATGCGGAACCTCCTATGTTCCAGCTTACAACCATTGCCCCTTGTCCTATCACTACATGACACCGAGAACAGCCCAGTGCCATCCTCCTGACACCCACCCCTCAAATATTTGTAGACATTAATGAGGTCACCCCTCAGTCTCCTCTTCTCCAAGCTAAAGAGACCCAGCTCCCTCAACCTCTCCTCATAAGGGAGGTGTTCCACCTCTCTTATCATCTTTGTTGCCCTACGCTGAACTCTCTCCAGCAGCTCCACATCCCTCTTGTACTGAGGAGCCCAGAACTGGACACAATACTCCAGGTGTGGTCTCACCAGGGCAGAGTAGAGGGGGAGAAGAACCTCTCTTGATCTGCTAACCACCCCTCTTCTAATCCACCCCAGGATGCTGTTGGCCTTCTTGGCCACAAGAGCACATTGCTGGCTCATAGTCATCTTGTTGTCCACCAGGACCCCCAAGTCCCTTTCCCCTACACTACACTCCAACAGGTCAGTCCCCAGCCTATACTGGTACCTAGGGTTGTTCTTGCCCAGATGCAAGACTCTGCACTTACTCTTGTTATAGCTCATTAGATTTTTCTCTGCCCAGTTCTCCAGCCTGTCCAGATCTCGCTGAATGGCAGCACAGTCTGCGGGGGTGTCGGCGACACCACCCAGCTTAGTGTCATCAGCAAACTTGCTGACAGTGCATGCCAATCCCTCATCCAAGTCATCAATGAATAGATTGAACAGGACCGGTCCCAGCACCGATCCCTGGGGCACTCCACTAGACACAGGCCTCCAACTAGACTCTGTCCCATTGACCACCACTCTCTGACTTCTACCCTGTAGCCAGTTTACAATCCACCTCACTACCCGAAAATCTAGGCCACACTGCCTCAGTTTGTCTGCAAGGATGCTGTGAGAGACCGTGTCAAATGCCTTTCTTAAGTCAAGATAGATGACATCCACGGCTCTGCCCTCATCCATCCACCTGGTTACACCCTCATAAAAGGCTATCAGGTTGGTCAAGCATGACTTTCCCCTTGTGAAGCCATGCTGACTGTCCCTAATGACCCTCCTGTCCCTGATGTGCCCGGAAACAGCAATTAAGAAAATTTAAGAATTAACAACAATTAAGAATTAAATTTAAGAATTAAAACAATTAAGAAAAAGAAAAAAAAAAAGAAAGAAAGAGGCAAGCATCTGTGTTATTCTGCTGTCTTTGAACTCCATATAGAGTCTGGGTTCCTTCCAGCAGTTCTTTGCAAAGCTTTGAACATTTGTGTGATTTGAATTTATAAATTGTGAGATTTTAAGCTTTTCCCAAATTGCTGACAATTCTGATTCACTCCCCAAAAAGCTGCAGAAAATAAATGTTATTTTGGAGGCACAAAGAAGGAAACTAATTAATCTACATTCCACAGTCGTCTTTATTTTTGAAAGAACTGTCACGCTTAATTGCTTTAATTTTACTTGATATATTATGCTGAAGGTTTTCTGTAATCACATGTAGGATGTCATACATTGCAGATTGTTTCCAACTGAAGTGTGTGGGGACAGAAATCTCATAGGGCTTGTAATCAAATAGAAACTCCCCAATTTGAGGTCAATGCTCTGAATAATACCTACATGAATAATGACCAAACTTTGTTTACATCTGGTGGCAGTTTGGGGACTGGGTAGAACGTTTCAGTCTCATTCCTATTACAAAAAATTAGCTTGACTTTTTTTTAACAAGGTCTAGTATTATGAATTCAGCTTTTAAAATAGTAAAGGAGCAGAGTAACTGAATTTCTCGTGTTTTTTGCACTTTGGAGCAGTTCTCTGAAGTCGTGTTACTGTAAAGGTGGCAACTGTAGAGCAAAAGGACAGGTTTTCTCAGACTGTCAATCAATCACCTTTCACTAACAAACGTATCTGGGGAGCAAAACTAGTCGTTTAACATTTCAATTACATAGCAACTAATACTGTTACTGTTTGTTTATTAAAAAAACCCCTTTTATTCTTTTTTTTCCCCTTCTCTAGGAATAAACATATCTGTGGAGGTACTTTGGTAAAGGAAGAGTGGGTTCTAACAGCAAGGCAGTGTTTCCCTTCTCGGTACAGTACTCTGTAGCTTTGCAATATTCAAATTCATCTATTTTCCCGAACTCATGAGCACAACTCTTCAAATTGTATGCAACAATTTCCCTCCTGTTTGGCTTCCACACTGCTTTTCTGATATAAAAGGTCCTGTCAGACCGTGGTATTTTTCATTGACTGACTATTTTGTATAGAAATATGTTTCCCAAATGTAATGGTTAGACAGTTGCCTCTTGATGGAAATAATCTCATGTTTTTGCTTAACTGGACAGAATAAAATAGAAAACTTGGGTGAACCTCAAAAAGTGCAAAGGTTCATACTGTCCAAGGACCTAAATATTTGGAAACTATTAGGAAACAAAAATTAGATGTTAGTAACAGTTAAAGATAAAATTATGTAGTAGGTTCAGACCAAAAACTTACATCCAAGCATGGTGAATTTAGAGTAGCCATTGGCAGAATAAGCCCATTTCTGGTGAGGAGCATGAGTTAAGATCTTCTAATAGAATCATATTAAGCAGAGTCTTTTAAATAATTTAATTACACACTCAGCAAAATCCTCACTAACTTTGTTTCCTTTAGGTACAAAGATTTGAAAGACTACAAAGCCTGGCTTGGAGTCCATAATATCAAAGGAAAGGGCGAGGAGAAGCATAGACAAGTTCGGAATATCTCTCAGTTGGTGTATGGCCCTGCAGGGTCAGATTTGGTCTTACTGAAGCTTAGCAGGTAAGTAGCTACTATTGCAAATTCCAGGATTTTCAACTCCTGAATGAGATTCTTCCGAAGTAAGATTTGCAAATTGAGTTCTCCACTGCCTTTGATAGTGCAGATATCTCTTTCGAGGCCCTTTCCAATCCCTAATAATTCTATGATTCTATTCCTTGGAATAGCCTCCTAAGTAATTTTAGTTGATACATGCAGAAAACTTCTGAAAAACAGTGCTTACTTTTTTGTTTTTTAATAACCAAGTTTAGGTTCATTGGGAGGTTTTCTCCCAGGACCTGTTGTTTTCAACACTGGTTACTATATGGTTTTAATGTATAGAATAAGCACTAGATTTTAGCTGAGATGCTTAAGTGCCTAAGAGCTTTCAAACTTTCTCCATAGTAACTAACCTATATATTCAAATGAAATACCATCATTAGTTACTTTTAAGGTGAAAAACCAAAGGAAATAGAAGTAGTGAAAGCATTTCAAGGAATCTTCTGTCAGTTAACATCTATACTACCAAAACAGTTGGAAGAATTTTTAATATTTTTCAAAGATGAAAAACACTTGGCAGTTTTTATTTTTTAATTGCTGTGGTCTATAATACATTTAAATTATTTTAAGACACATTTTAGAAGTATAATTAACATCCATCATGTATATTATTTGTTTTCACTTTTCAGACCAGCCATATTGACAAATTTTGTCGAAATAATCCGGTTGCCCATTTCTGGATGTACCATTCCAGAGAAGACCAGTTGCAGTGTTTATGGATGGGGATACACTGGATGTAAGAAACTGTTTTTTAAAACTCATTTAATATGTAGACACCTTGCTCTTGTCATTTTACTTGAGAGTGCTGGTATTGCCTGATACCACAGTTGTCCAACAATTTTACTTTTAAAAAGCAACTTCATTTTTTTTCTGATTTTGTAAACATTTTATTTAAGATTATTTAATATGAAAAGTTTTCTACCATCCTTTTTTGTTGTTATACTGATAGGCAAAATGATTAAATTTTCTCAAAGAATGCGCTAGAGAAAATTATTTTTCTGGAAGTTATTCTATCTAAAAAATTTGACAATATTGTTCTGCAGAGTTCTAACCCTTTTCTTGAAAAACTTTAACTTGTCTACTTGAGCAATCTCTTTTTCTACACTGAAGCAGACTTCCCTGTGGAAAAAAGAGGTAATTGACACAACAAAGGTAAAGAACTCGGGACACACAAGCAGTCCTGATCCTGGCATTTCCTAACTTTTGAGTATTTGACTTTGCAACCATACTAATGTTTATTAAACACAGTTTTTGTGTGAAGTAAGTACAAATATGTGGGAGAACAGACATTTATTTAGTCTGGCAAATATTATATCTGGTTAATTATGTGCTGATGATAAAGTTAATAGTCATTAGTTGAAAATAATTACTCGAATAATTTTTGTGCTCAAATGTTGTTTTGCCACAGACCCTGTGTAAGCAGCAGTAACACACAGTCCTGGAAGCACAGCAGAAAGCAGACTGTAATGCTGAAGCTCCCTTTCTTGTAAACTTTACTATCCATTTCTTTGTGTGTGACAAGCAATCTGTACCAGCCCTCCCCGGGATGATTGCCACTGATGTTCCTAGAACAGCCATAGTAGCCACACTTTGTGTGTAACAGGGAAGCCAGGCTGGAGCAAGGTGCAGCATGGCAGGAAAGCTTAGCTTAGAACTGGTAAGGAATCTGCAATGCTAGGGAGTTATGTAATACAGTAAATACATAACATCTGTCATCCAAGGACTTTTTACTGTATTGTATGCACTACTTATTATAATCCTCACAGCATACAGTCAGGGAAGAAAACAGTGTTTCATCCATTTTTTCAAGAAAACAGCATAGTTAGTTAGTGAAGAGCAAATCTGGCATTTTCTCTTGATGGCTGTGCAGAGAATGGGCAGGTCCAGACCCTCTATTTATCTTTGCGGCTTGTACAGACTTGTCTTTCGACATGTAGAACAAGATTGAGCTCCACAGGGCTCCTGCTTCCTGACCTTCACACTGATGAATGGAGATTGCACAACCCTGCAGCTCTGCCCTTACAGGCAGAAAGTCATTCAGTGTAGCTGAGACAGCACAGAATGAGAAAAAACTCTCTGCTCTGCTGCAGTATTTTTCATGTCACATGTCCTTCCCTAGGACAAGGTAGGCGCTGCTACACATTAACTTGTGTTTAATGCAGGCAGCAACATCCTTGCTCTGTGGATGGGAGTGACAACTTTCTCAGGTTCACTTTTTCTGATTGCTGTGATGTGACAAGGCAAGTTTGTGGTGAGCTCTACAGAGTAAACCCAGTTGCCTAACCCTTTCTTCTTACACAAGAACTTCTCCAGATTGTCTCAGAGAACCGGTGGCCTTCTATGAACAGGTCACAACAATAACGGATGAGGGGCGAGTGACCGATGTCATTTACCTGGACCTGAGCAAAGCCTTTGACACTGTCCTGCACCACATTCTGGTCTCCAAGGTGGTGAAACATGGCTTTGATGGGTGGACCACTAGATGGGTAAAGAACTGGCTTGATGGCCATACCCAAAGAGTGGCTGTCAACGGGTCCATGTCCAAGTGGAGGCCAGTGACAAGTGGAGTCCCTCAGGGATCAGTCCTGGGACTAGTCTTGTTCAACATCTTTGTCAGTGACATGGACAGAGGCATTGAGTGCACCCTCAGCAAGTTTTCTGACGACATCAAGTTGTGTGGTGCAGCAGACATGCTGGAGGGTAGGGGTGCCATCCAGAGGGACCCGGACAGGCTAGAGAAGTGGACACAAGCCAACCTCATGTGGCTTAACAAGACCAAGTGTAAGGTCCTGCATCTGGGTTGAGGCAATACTAAGGACAAATACAGTCTGGGCAGTGACTGGTTGGAGAGCAGCCCTGAGGAGAGNAGTTGGGGCTGTTCAGTCTGGAGGAGGCTCCAGTGCAACCTCATTGTGGCCTTCCAGTATCTGAAGGGGGCCTACTAAAAGGTTGGGGAGGTACTTTTTAGGATGTCAGGTAGTGACAGGACTAGGGGCAATGGAGCAAAGCTGCAGATGGGTAGATTTAGAGTAGATGTGAGGAGGAACAGTTCTTCACTGTAAGAGTGGTGAGAGCCTGGAAT
>VXBP01007955.1:296452-328477 GCA_013400115.1 Rhinopomastus cyanomelas | reverse complement strand
CCTTGCTGGCCTGTCCCTTCTAAAAAGGACACAGCCGTCCATAGCCACATTCCAGTCATGCAAGCTGTCCCACCAGGTCTCCGTTATCGCTATCCTTAGCCTTTGCTCCTTCACTTCCCATTTCTGTGCTCCCCAAAGCCAAGACCCCCAGTCAACAGCACAAACAAGGCGAGCACAGACCTTGTCCACTTGCTCCTCATCACTAGCTGGTCAGTCTCCTCCTTTGTAGCACAGGCTCAGCCTCAGCTGCCCTTTCCCATCTGAACATTCTGAGCCTCCCAAAAGCTCCCCGCAACCATCCTCTGTTCCTGCCTTGCCAAAGTTTTTGTTTAACAATCCAGGAGACTGGGGTCTTCCCTTCCACAATGCTCTTTTCCAGCCTGAGGTGTGGTATTATCTGTCCCTAACAGGGCAGGGCAGTGGGACCTACTTCATGACCTTCAGCCTTTCCTACACCCCACAGGGTCATGAGGTATCTCCAGGCTGGTTTGCAGAAGCTCTTATGAAAAGCAGAGGCTAACAGAACAGATGCAGCAACACAGCTTTGAACCCTGCAGCAGAGGTACACGAGCAGCCTGGAGCAGGCAAAGGCTTCACAGAAGTCCTTGAGAAGTGCAACCACTACAGGACAGCCACATCTCTCTGCTCAAGAGGGTTTTGTAAAGAGGCTGACACACAAAGCCAAGGGCTGGTCCCTGGAGAAAACGACCAAAACACCTCAGGACTGGCAGCCTCACTGCAGAAGATGGCCCAGAGGGCAGCATTCTGCTCACACCTGTCTACTGTGGGACTGCGGCTAGTAACACAGCAAGTCCTAAAAACCGAAGGCTGACAGCAGTCTCTCAAAGCAAACTCCTCTGGAAAGCTGCTCGGAAACACCATGCGGCACCAACTGCCCCAGGGCCTCAGCTGCCGCTGCAGATGGGGAGGAGGCTGGCTTGCAAGCAGCAGCCCCCAGGCTAAGCCTCCCACAGCTCGCCGTGCCCGGGCTAGCATTAATCGCTGCTCGACCCATACAAGAACCCCTAAAACACAGACCAAGTCCGAAAGCACAGAGCCACCACAAGAAGCATCAGCACAGCGCCGGGGCCTTTGCTCCGGGCGCCTGCCACCTCCCGGGGGAGAGGAGAGGCGAGGAGAGAAAAAGCCCTGGCGAACTGCTGCCACAGCGTTGCAGCTCGGGACCAAAGCTCTCCCGGCTGCTGCTCTGCGCCTCCGGAGCTTCTGCAGATGGCCACAACTGGCCTGAAAGCTCTGGAAGGCAGGAGGGGCCACGAGTATGGGGGGCCCTGGGGTGCTGCTGTGTGCCCCAATGCGGGAAGCCAGCTCCCGAGGGTGAGGAATCGGCTTCTGGCTGTGAAGGCCCGTGAACCCGCCGCGCTAAAGGCGGGGAAGGAACGCGCTGAGGCCCAGCGGGAGGCGCCGCGCGGGAGACTCGTCCATTCTCGGCCCCTCCCGTTACTGCTCCAGGCCTCCAGGGCTGCAGCAGTCCCCGGGCCAAGCCAGCGGCTCCAAGACCCCGGCCCGCGGCGAGTAGGGCCTGCTAGGAACTCCGGCAGGAGCCGCCGCTCCGTTTCCCCCACCCACGGACCCATCGCAGCCGCGACCCCGGCTGTCCAGGCCACGCCCCTTCTTTGGCTACGCCCCTCATTTGGCTCGGTATCTCGGTTACGCCCCCTGCCGGGCAGGCCCGGGCAGCGCCCGGCCGCGGGTGAGTGTGGCGGGAGAAACGTCCCCACTCAATGTTCCCCCCCAAACGCTCACCCCGAGCCATGCTCCCCAGGCTCCATGTCCACCACCCCCAGAAGGGACCCCCAGAGCAGTTCTGCTGGCACCAAACCCCACCCAACGGCTCCAAAGGTCTGATCGTCTCTAAACCCCTGAAGAGCTGCTGGAGATGTTCTTCCCGGACACAGCAGGTACCTGGAGACCCCAAAGAACAGAGTCGGCTTTGACCCACAGAACAGAGCCCACCTGCCGACGGCACCACAGCAGGGGATGTGAAGGAGAAAGGCAATGGAGAAGACGACACATGGGAAGCCTCCACTGAGCAGAGTACAGGACTCTCTACAGCAACACACAGATGGGCCTGGACCTGCACAAGCCGCTTCCTGCTTATGGTACCAGCATCCTCAAAAGAGAGGGCTGGTGCCTGAACACTGCTAGCACCAGACACACTGGTAGGATGGAAGCTCTCAAGGGCTCTTCCATTCCTGTAAGGACCACCACCAACACTGGACTGGGATGACTGGGGCTTAGTTTAAGCTTTGAAGTCTTCCCAAGCTGGGCTTCACCACCCACTTGCAGAAGCAGCAGACACTAAGCAGGGAAGCCCACAGCTGCATTCCCAAGTCAGAGGCTCCTGAAGGGTTCAAGGAGCCCCTCTTCTAAAAAGTTGAGACAATCCATAGGGCCAACAGAAATCCCTCAACTAGCAAGGCCAGACACATTGATTATGTGCTGGGAGGTGACAAGCAGCTCTCAGAACTCAAGAGCACATTGAAGACGTGCAGGAAGTTCCACCATATTCTTCCCTACCTGTACACATCTCCAGTGTGCACTTCCCAGTGCCCACAGCTGTGCTGAGTCTGGAACAGGCCCTCCCCTCATGCACCAGCCAGTCACAGCATCAGACAAGGCACTCAGAGCAGCCAGCCACAACTTCCCCTTGAAGAACCCATGGTGACCACTCCTGATCACCTTTTCATCCCTGTGCTCAGAGACATCCCCCAGGATGAGCTGTCCAACTCCAAAGGAAACCCTGAAGAGGCCGATTCCAGACAATCTCTTAAATGCACAGACTCAGGTCCTGGTTCTCTGTCTCCCAGCTGGCCCAGCCCCTGGGACACAGCTCAGACACCATCTCCTTCCTGTGACAGACACCAAAACAAATACTATCCTTCGGAATCATTTCAGTGTATTTTCCTTTTGTCCAAAGGGACACTGACCAGTATGGAGCTGCAGGGAAGTCACAGGGTTCTGAACGGTAGCTTCCCTATGGCAACTCACCGCGGACGGATTGATTTACCTGGGAGCAAGAATGGCTCCCATCCACTCCCTCTCCTCTGTGTCACTGGAGTGGGGCGGCTTTCCTCTCCATAAAGGCAGAGTGCTGGTCCTGCAGAAAGTGCACAATCTTCTCCTCGATTTCCATGCCCTGGGCTATTTCTTCATCCGAAAGAGATAACGTTGTCTCTGAGTCTCTGGTTACAATGACGACAGATGTTCGCCGTGACTCCAGGACATTGGCCACCACTACCTGGTGACGGTACTTCTCCAGAGCCTGACGTGATTTCTGGATTAGGATCACGGGATCTGTCTCCAATTTAAAGGAGATAACAAAGGCCTCCGGGGCCCACTCTTTGACGAGAGGCGACAGCATTTTTGGCACCATCTTCATTGTGATCTACAGTATGGAAAAGCAGTAGAAAACAGGTTCAGTAAAGGCAGTGTGATGCTTTAACATCAGAGGAGGGGAAAGATGGATGGGGAAATTCCAGCCTCCCTTCACATTTAAGGACAAGGTTTAGTAGTGACCTGGCAGTGCCAGGGTAAATGTTGGACCTCACAATCTCAAAGGTCTCTTCCTACCAGAGGTTCTGTGTTTACACTGGGAAGCTCTCCAAGGTGGTATCTGGTCAGGTCTCACCAAGCCACGTCAGAACGTCCCTGGCACCCACTGTACAATTGAATTAACTGCACAGCCAGAACACCAAGGCACAAGGTGTGCACAAGCTACTAGACAGCCTCATGAGAGCTGCAGAAACTGTTTGTTACTGAAGCACCAAGACTGGCTCTGGGAACATAGACCTAAGCAAGGGGGAAGTTCCAACAGCAGGAGTATGACTTCCCAGCTCTCCAAAATGCAGGCACCTCAACAAACCTTAACCAGCATTCCTACCGACTCTTTAGGGCGTGTGAGACAACACACCACAGCACAAGGGGAAAGAAGCAGCTTCTGAACCTCTGGGTCTGCCCGTGGGAGTCTGTTCTGGTCTCATTTTCCCTACACTAAGGATAAGAAATAGGCCCAGCAAGCTGTCAAGGTTCATTAAATCACAGACTTGGTATTTGCTACCTAGCCAGCGCTAGAACCACCTGCTCCCATAACTGAAAAGGACCAGGATTTAGTGATAACCAGTCCTGAGGCAGCCTTCAGCCTGGCAGGATGCAGGGACGGGGGAGCTGTCATGCCCAGAGGTGCCTCACCTGCAGGGGCCCATCTGATGATTGGATCTTGTGCTCGGGCATCTCTGAGGCTGGGATGTAGAAATCAGACACCGCGGCTGCCAGGTAAAACATGACACTGGAGCCTGCGAGAAACAAACTTGCGGTCACCCAGCACCACTGCGGCAGCCCAAGCAACCCAACCTCAGGCACCCCAAGGACAGATCAGAGCTGCATGGGCTGTCCACCCACCAAGTAAGGTAGCCTGGGGTCGCTCTCAGACACAGACACCCCCCTGATGGCCAGAGGAGACTGAAATCAAGCACGTACACAGCCACAATTTTAGGTAGCCCCGAAGAGCCCGGGTGGTGGCTGTAGCAACCAGAAGCAAGGTCCCCGAGAGCAGAGTACTCCCATTAGCCACAAGGTCATTATTAGCAGCAGTGGGAATGAGTGCTGTTTGCTAAGGGCTGGGCAGAAGCAGGAACACCATGTAAGATCAACCAAAGACTCAGTGACAGGTGATGGAGCCCTGATGGAACCTGCAGTTTCTCCAGGCTGATTATAATCCCTCAGAATCTGAACACCTCTGGAAGGTGAGACAGCCACCTCTGCTTGAAAAGCCTCCCCCCCGAGCTGGGGCAGTGAAAGTCAGAACTGCTGCGTCTTCACGTAGAGATGGAGGAACCATGTATGGCGAGCTTTAGAAGGACTGGTACCACCAGCAGAAATCAGATAAACAGTGACTGTGCCCTGGTGCCTGTGCAGACTGTACTACAGAGCGCCTGTTCAACGACTGGGGTGCTGGCTCCACAGGGACACCCCACAGTACCCCTTTGCATGCAGCCCTGGAATAAATGGTTAAGTGGGCAGTGGGTGAGGAAGTGGGCTCCAGGGCAACCTCACCTCCTGGCACCATCCTGAGCAGGGTAGTGCTCCCCCAGTGTCCACTGGGGTCCCCTGGGACATGCTGTCACCCACCAGTGCTGCCTCACTCCCTGTGAGTCCCTCCAGGCCTCAGGGGTAACCCGGAGCTTCATACCAGGAGGCTGAAGCACCCACGGGGCCTTCTGTTGCCTCAGTGCCGAGGCCAAGGCCATCCTGTCCCCTCACACCCGGGCCCCGGGGCCACATTGTCACTCCAGGGAAATGCCCTAGGCCAACCTCGCTCTCTCGGGCTGAGATCACTCTGTCCCCTCAAGGCCGGACCTGTCTTGTCCCCCTTCCCGCCTGACTCCCACCCCGCCCCGTCGCCATCCCGGTACCGAGCGGGGCCAGGGCTCGGGCGGTGGCTCGCAGCAGGGCCAGGTACTCGACGAGCCCGGTGAACTCGAGGGCCAGCAGCGCGCCAGCCTCGGTGGCCCGGCGGTACTGGCGGAGGGCCGTCAGCAGTGCCGGCAGCGCGGCGGGGGCGGCAGCGACGCCGGCGGGGGGGCCAGGGGTGATGAGGAGGGCGTCCAGCAGCGCGGGCCCCGGGGGCGGCAGCGAGCGCGCCCAGGGAAAGGCGGAGCGCGCCCGGTGCACGAAACAGACGGCGTAGCCGGCGCCCAGCAGCCGCTCGGCCGAGGCGGCCCCGCGCCGCCCGCTGCTGAAATTCTCCAGGAAGCGCACGGCGCGCGCCTCTAGCGGCACCTGCGTCCCGCCCGACGTCACCAGCGCCACGCGCCGTCCGCGCGCCGCCTGCGCCGCCGCCCACGCTCGCACGCGCCCCTCCGCCTCGGCCTCGGCCTCTGAGGGCTCCCCATGCTCCGCCATGGCCGCTGCACCGCGCCGCGCCGTTCCGCTCCCCCGCAACTCGCCCCGGCCCGCCCCTTCCGCCGGAAATGACGTCGAGCGATACCGGAAGTGTCGCTCTGGCAACGGGGAGCGGTACCGCGACGGGGCGGTGGCTGGGGAGGGGCGTGGGGCTGTGGCCCAGGAGGTGGTGCGCGACCT
Source organism: Rhinopomastus cyanomelas (assembly GCA_013400115.1). Classification (NCBI taxonomy): domain Eukaryota; kingdom Metazoa; phylum Chordata; class Aves; order Bucerotiformes; family Rhinopomastidae; genus Rhinopomastus; species Rhinopomastus cyanomelas. Next base: position 322,375 of record VXBP01007955.1, on the reverse strand, counting down.
GCGCAGGTGGCTCTATGAGCGAGCTCGGGGCCCAGGGAGAAGGCCCAGTACCAGGCGCAGGAGGTAGAAGCGAGTTAAAGGCCCGGGGAGAAAGCCCGAAGTGCGCTCACACGGGGCGGGAGGCAGGGACAAGATTCAGGGCGAGGCTGACACAGGGATGGGCTCGGCAGAAAGGCCGCAGAAGCTGGGGTGAGCCCATCCACAGCTGGTTGGAGCGATGCTTTGCGGTTTGAGTGGCGCCCAGGCCAGACAGAGCAGCACAGCGAGATACGTGGACAGCGACCCATCCAATTCAGAGGGATCCTCAGAGACGGCACCCACTGTTACAGATTTCCCTGGTTTCACAGTGATTCGGGGTTTGGGATGGGAGGAAGGTTGAGAGTGAAGTGTTGAATTGGTCAATCGTGAAATGGTTTGGGTGACCTTAAAGATCATCCTGTTCCTAATACCTCGGTGTGAGCAGCCACATTTCTTATTAGAGCCAAGGTACCCAGAGCCCCATCCAGCCTGGCCTTGGACACTGCCAGGGGAAGAGCAGCCACAGCCTCCCTGGGCAGCCTGTTGCAGGGTCTTACCCCCCTCACAGTGAAGAACTTCCTCTTTAAATCTCCTCAGTTTAAAGCCCTTACTCCTCATCCTGTAACTACAAGCTGCTGTAAAAAGCATATGTCCAGCTTTCCTGCAGGCCCCCTTTATTTACTGGAAGGCCACAATAAAGTTCCCTCCATGGAGCCTTCTCTCCAGGCTGAACAGCCCCAACTCCCACAGCCTGTCCTCAGAACAGAGGGATTCCAGCCATCTAAGCATCCTCCTGACCCCCTGTAGACTCCTCCCAATAGCTCCATGTCCTTTGGGATCCCAGAACTGGCTGCAGGACTCCAAAGTGGGGCCTCTCAAGAGCAGAGCAGAGGGGGAGAATCCCCTCTCTTGCCCTGCTGGTGACACTTCTGATCCAGCCTAGGACACAGTTGGTTCTGTGCTGCAAGTGCACACTGCTGGCTCAAGTTGAGTTTTTCACCAGCCAGCACCCCCAAGCCCTTCTCAGGGCTGTTGTCAGTCCGTTCTTCACCAAAGATTGCCCCAGCTCTGGCGCAGGACCTTGTAGTTCGCCTTGCTGAACTTCATGAGGCTGATATGAGTTCACCTCTCAAGCCTGTCAGGATCCTTTCTGGATGGACTCCCTTACCTTCTGGTGTGTCGGCTGCCCCACACAACCCAGCATCACCTGCAGACTTGCTGAGGGTGCCAACAAGGGTGTTAAATAGAACTGGTCCTAGTATCAATCCCTGGGGAGCACCAGTTGTTACGGGGTTCCACCTGACACTGGCTCCAACCTATCTGGGCTGGGAGTTTTGCAAGTGATTTAAATAAGGTTTTAACCTGCTGACTGATGGCAGCTGGGCAGGACAGTGCTGTGTTCCCGCTTGGGAGTATCCTTAGGTGCTCTGTGAGCAGACTGAGGGCTGGTGGCCATCACGGGGAAGCACTGTGGTCAAAGTCCAGAAGACAGCAGAAGCCATAACCTTCCCTCACGCCATGTTCAAGGAAGCAGTATTCCATTTCTTCCTTCTGTTGTCAGTGACTCAGGCACCAGGACAGGGCCAGGGCCAGGACCAGGACCCACGTGTGAATGTACCAGTGCTTACTCCAGTCCGGAGGTACTCCCGTACCCCTCCCTTGCCTCCTCACTGACAAAGATGACTGCGCAGAGCAGCGGGGGAAGAGGCAGGTTGGCACGAGATAGATGGGTTCTACTTCAGAGTGTTGTTGGTGAAACACAACCAGGGCTTTTCTTTCTACACTGGGAGAGTGCCCCACTGGCTGATCAGCACTTACTGCAGCGCTTTAGGGTTCTTGCTTTTTAAACAGGTGAGTGAGAGCATCCTTTGTCTGATTCTATGAACCTCCTGCCTTTCTCGCAGTCCCAAGCTTCCTGAGGCAGTAGCAATCCTAGAAATCCTACTCCACCAGGTAGTTAATCCACCCCCTGTTTCGTGCAGGCTCCAGCTGAATTTGCTGAGGAATTCCCCTTTCTCAAAGCAGGGGAGCAAAGAAATGAAGTCCTCTCCCTTTGCCTACCTGGCCGGCTTTAATCAGCCTTTCCCACTAAGTAGGGGCTTTTATCTGCATTTGTTGTCCCCATGGGTGGTGCAGATGTGCTGTTCCCCTCCCACCTGAGTGGTTTTCAACCCTTTTGTTGTTGTTGTTGTTTACAGGGTGTTTTTTCCCCGGTGTTGATAAAATAAAACAACTCTGCCAGTGCATCTGTTACTTCAAATGATCTCCCCCATGGAAATAAACTGTCCTTCTGTCGCTGCAGAACTGGTAATGGCAAAGTAATAGGGCAGCAGAGCCACTGAAAGTGAGCTGGTAACAATCAAAGCGTGCCACTGAGGAGGACGGCTTTAATCTGCTTTTCATGTTCCCTATTACTTTCAAAGTTGTTTCTGGGCCAGGCACTGGTGCTTGGGTAACCAGCTCCTTCCTGAATCCTTTTTGGGGTCTGGAAGAGGTGGAAGTCCTGCTGGGGAAGCTTGCTATTGACTCACAGGGTGTGGGGGATTGGAAGGGACCTCGAAAGATCATCCAGTCCAATCCCCCCACCACAGCAGGATCCCTTAGATCCAGTCACACAGGAACAGGGCCAGGAGGGTTTGAAACATCTCCAGAGAAGGAAACTCCACAATCCCCCTGGGCAGCCCCTGCCAGAGCTCTGGCACCCTCACTAGGAAGAAATTCCCTCTCAGACTGACATGGAACCTCCGCTGTCCCACCTCACACCCATTGCCCCTTTTCCTATCATTGGGTGCCCCTGAGCAGAGCCTGGCTCCATCCTTCTGACACGCACCCTTTCCATATTGATCCACATTCATGGAGTTACCCCTCAGGCTCCTCCAAGCCCAAAGGACCCCGCTACCTCAGCAGGGAGATGCTCCTCTCCCTCCATCATCTCTGTGGCTCTGCACTGGCCTCTCTCCAGCAGCTCTGCATCCTTCTGTAACTGAGGGGTCCACAACTGGACACAAGATTCCAGATGTGGTCTCCCCAGGGCAGAGAAGAGGGGCAGGAGAACTTCTCTCAATCTGCTAACCACCCCCCTTCTAATACACCCCAGGATGCCCTGGCCTTCTTGGCCACCAGGGCCCACTGCTGGCTCCTGGTCATTGTGCTGGCCACCAGCACCCCCAGGTCCCTTTCTCCTCCGCTGCTCTCCAGCAGGGCAGTCCCCACTCTGTATTGGTCCCTGGGGCTCTTCTTGCCCCGCTTCCAGTTTATTCAGTTTCTCCCTGCCCGACTCTCCAGCCTCACAGGTTCCAGGCAGCAAATTCCTTTTGGCCTGGTAGGAGCTGGGCACTGGCAGCCCAGGCGGGGTTGGAGAATCCTGTCTGCCTGAAAATCACTGGCAAGGCTGGAGTGGAAGCCAAGGAGGGTGTTAGGATGCCCCAGAAGTGTCCAGAAGACTGCCAGGGCTCTTAATCCCAGCATACAGACAGCTGGTCCTGGCGTGTCCAAGGGAAAGAGAAGTTAACATCAATCTCGTTGAGGCAGGGTTCCTGCACCCTGAGCTGCTGAAAGCTTTTCCAGAAACTTCACCAGCCAGCTTCACACGGCAAGCCCTGCCAGTGCACCTCTGCCGTCACAGCAGCCGCAGAGGTGCTGCGCCTGTGACAAAGGGCCACGTGAGCAGCAGAGCCAGGGAGTCCTGCTGCATTAGCTGGAAGAGAATCATTTGTTTGGGGAAGGCAGCGGGAAGACTGGGCTGGTGGGGAAGGGAGGGTCCCCACTCCGCAGCAAGCGCACACCCAGGTTACAGCAGGCAGCACCTGCAGAGCTGCAGCCTGGAGCGACCTCATGGGAAAAGGCAGACAGCTGAGCTGGTCTTTAACAACCCTCCTACATTTCTCCTTCGACCTTTGTCTCCAGCCTGTTTAAATGAAATAGATTGGGAATGGTGTGTGCTGGGACGCATTGAGGTCCCTGTGTCCTCAGGAAGGAGCGAAAAGCTCAAGGATGCTGCAAGGCTGTGGCTGACAGCCGCCAGCCAGGTCTGCTTTGCGCACAGCCAGGGACCGAGCCAGCAGCACCAGGCCTCTGCCAGCAAGTGAGCGTTGGAGGGTAGTGTGGAGAGGGCGAGAGCATTTGCTGCCCCAGCCTGGGGGCTTCAGCACATCCCTGCTCACAGAGTCAGCCAAAAATGCTTCAGAAAGGCTTTCAGGGCTGGGATAAAAGCTGGGCTGGCTCACGGCAACCAGAGGAAGAAGCCTGCTGACACGGCACGAGACCAGAGCAACCCCCAGGATCATCATGAGCTGGGGATGGGTGACAGAGAGGAACCCAGTGAGGAAGGGCTTGGGGGTATTGCTGGGTGAAAGGCTGGACAAGACCCGGCCACTGGCAGACGTAGCCCAGAAGCCAACCATGTTGTGGGCCAGGCTGGCTGAGTTGAGGGGCTTCAGCTGGAGGAGAGAAGCTCCAGGGAGACCTTCTTTCAGTATTTCCAGGGGCCAACAAGAAAGATGGGGACAGACCCTTCAGCAGGAGCCGCTGCAGCAGGACAAGAGCTGGTGGAGATTCAGACCTGACAGAAGGAAGGAATCTCTGGGGGTGGCGAGGCACTGGCCCACATTGCCCAGAAGAAAAGGACTGTCCCGGGTCAGGCTGGACCTCAGGGCTCTGAGCAGCCTGCTCTGGTTGGAGATGTTCCTGCTTGCTGCAGGAGCTTTGAAGATCCGTTCCCATCCAAACCAGCCTGACTCTGTGGTTCTGTCCTGCTCAAGGGCTGCCTGTGGGTTTGTGAGCTGTTGGTCCTTACTGTTGCCCTTCAGATGTTTGTTTAGAACACACGGGGCTGGAGCCTCCGTCAGGACACCAGGGAGCTGGGGTGCAGCAGACAGCCCTTTGGCTTTGGGGAGTGACAAAGCCAAGAGGCAGGAGGTTAGGAGGTTCCTGGCTCGCCTGTGCCCCACAGCTTTGCTGATAGCAATCTGCCTGTCAACACAGCCAGGGTTGGGGGGTGGGGGGAAATCCTGCAGACAAGCCTGCATCCTGACAGAGCTCCAAGTTTCAGTTTGAGAACAGCCTCCACTGCCTGGTGCCAGCTCGCCACAGTCCCTGGATACTGGAAAAGGTCCACGCCTGAGCCAGCCCTAGCAGCGCCCCTTCGCTGCCACCAGCACTGCCCGACACAGGCTACAAGTGCCCCTCCCTGGCAGCCTGCTGCCCCTAGACACCGGTGATGCCTCACACATGCCAGTACTCTTGGTGCCCATCGGCCAGTCAGTGACACAGCACTGAACCCCTGTGTGTTCCTCACCCTCTGCTGGCACAGAGCTGGGGTCCCAGGCCACCCCTACCAACAAGTCAGGGAACAGTGCAGAGGGCACCTCCAGGCAAGCAGCTGTAACTGCCATACACAGGAGAGGGACCCAAAGGGTGTGGGTCCAGGGCAGGGGGCTGCAGACCCCCCAAGGCCCGGAACCGCATAGTCACATTGGATAGTTGTGACTGTCCAGTGCCTCGGGGCTTCTGCTCTTTCCTGCCCTTTCTTCTCCTCCTGGGAGCAGTACAGGAGTCCCTCCTTCCTGCAGATGCTTTACAGTTGCTGGCACCACGGGAAGCAGCAGTGATCCTTCAGACAGGGAGTGAAGCCAGAATGGTGCCAGCCCCCTGTGCCTCCCCAGATGCCAGTGTGCCCCGTAACCCTGGCACCAGAGCCGGTGCCAGCTGCAGTGGGGACAGAATGGCCTTGGCAGAAGGGGCAGCCTGGTAAAGGGCAGCTTCTGCTGCTCCTCGCCCTGAGCATGTGATGTGCTGGGCACCATGCGCTCTCCCAGTGCAGCTCGGTGCCCTTGCCGCGCCATGGTCACCAAGCCTGCAGCTCTGCACTTGCCCAGGGTGGCTTGGTGCCCTTGCCACTCCATGCTCGCCCAGCATGGCTTGGTGCCATTGCTGCTCCATGCACCGGTAGCTTGGGGGCTGTGGAGGGAACAACCACTGTGTTCTGCAGCTCTGTCTTTTTGCAGCAGGGTGCCATCGCTCCAGGCTGTGCTCTCAGCAGCTCCGTGTCTCCAGGGATGGCCTTTACCGCAGTCAGGATCTCCAGGAAAAACTCACAGGCTGCTCCTGAGCTTTCCCTGTCCCTGTGCTGCTCCTTCACCCAGAGCCCCACACCGCCTCTCCAGGCACCCAGAGCACAATGCCAAGGCCTGGCCTCCCAAGGCGCCTGGCTTTGGGGCTTCTGCCCTCTGCTCCAGCACTGAGGGAAGGCAGACAGCAGCGCAGAGGTACCACCGTGTTTTCTGCTGGTGCTGGCTGCACAGACCCACCCAGCAGCAGTGGGACCTCTCTGCAGGCAGCCCTCCTGCTGCTCCGACACACATGTGCTGGCAGTGCTGGATGCAAAGAGCAGCAGATAAATGGCATCCTGGCTCCTGTCCGCTGGCTTCCCCTGGCGGGCTGTATGGGCATGGTTGCCAGAGAGCCCTTGGCAGCACCCAGCAGGTGACAGGAGCAGCATTTGTGCTGGGTGGACAAGGTGCCGCAAATGCTGAAAAGACCAGCTGTGGTGGGAGCTGCTGGGAGCAGCCACCACTTCTACGGGGCACCCAGAAGCGCCACCCGAGCTGCTTGACTGCCCAGCCCTGCTCTGGTGAGGGGTGCACCGGAGCACAGGGCAGCTACGGGGTGCTCTCACCTTGACCAGCCTCACTGGGCCCAGAACTGGCCAGGAGAGGGTGGAAGGAAGCCACAGCCCATGTGAGGAGCAGGCTCCCTGCTTGCAGATGGTCTCTTGCTGATGGAGATGGGCTGTGCCAGTGCCACCGTGGCAGCCCACCAGCTCCCCTGCCTGCTGTGTGTCACCTCTGCTGCCCTCTGTGGAACTGGCCACAGCCCCCCATCTCACCTTCACTGGGGGCTTGAGACGGTCACCTGCTGCCCTTCCCAGCTTCCACCGCTGCAGCCTTGCTTCTGTGGGCACTTCATCTCGTGAGGCACCACACAACCCATGAGGGTGTCCAGAGCGGTTCTCTGAGGAGGACGAGTGGCCGGGCTGTAATGTGGCAGCTCTGCTTCACAGCCCTTGATCACGGACATGAAGGACTGAGCAGTCGCCGCTGGAGCGTGCGGAGACCCAGCTTTCGCTCCTCCTCGGCTTGGCCTGTCCCCTCTCCACGTTCCCAGGCAGAAGCACAGAACCCATCTCTCTCGCAGCCCTGCCTTGGGCTGCTCTGGGAGGAAGCTCAGGGAAGTGACACTTGCAGCCCTGTGAGCGCTGGGCTCCAGTCTGATTCCAGGCAGCTGGTGACTACTTCTCTCCCCTTGGCCTGCCCCACTAACCATTGTCTACAGAGAACCAAGGGCAGGGGCGAACCCTCCTGGTCCAGTTTCTGGTGCCCTTTTACCGTTCACCAGGGAGGACCGGCTCCACCTTTGTGCCTGGCCCCAAGGGCCTTCCCTAGCGAGTGGAGAGGTCGCCTGCCTTTCCCTGTGCTGGTGGGACTGGGGCATAGAACCTCTCCTCAGGGAGAGCAGGTCGATGACAGCCCCGTACTGATGGGTTTCCCCCCTCCGCAGAGATTCCTGCAAGAGGCAAAATCATTTCATCCCCTCTGGGGCCCCTGCTGTGGGAGGGATGGCTCCAGTGGCTGGGAAGTGGCCACTCTGCCAGCAGCCAAGCTCCTGCTTGCAGCCTGCGGGTGCCCTAGAGACAAGGCACGATACGGACAGTCGCCAGCCTCAGCTGCAGCACCGAGGGAGTCAGAAACCACCGTGACCCACTGCCGGCATAGAGTGCACACAGGGCTCCGCTGCCAGCACCCAGCTCACACAAGGACGGTCATGCATGGGGTGTGAGAGAGGGAAAGATCCCGTGAGGAGCCCCGGTGTGACAGAACTCAAGGTGTGAGCGAGCGAGCACCCTCAGAGGACCTGCCAGCAGTGCTGGGTACAGAGGTGCCAGGCAGCTGTAGGCAGCTCCCATAGCCCCAGACTCTCCATCTCCCTGTGGCTCAGATTTGAGCAGCCCCTGGTTTCGAGAAAAGTGGGGAAGCCAGAGCCTGGGTCCGCAATGCCAGCTCCTGCTCCTGCTCAGGCTGTGCTCTCCACGCTCCTACCTCTCTGTCCTGTTCATTCCTGAGTCTTGTTTCAGCTGCTGGTGACCTGCTGCAGGCTCCCAGGGGGATCTCCCAGGCCCAGTGGCTTGTCCCCAGAGCGGCAGAACACAACCCTGCTCCCTGCACGACCGAGGGAAGCTCTGGCCAGGCTTTGAACCACCTGGGAAAGGGCAGGAGGCACCTCCCAGACCAGCCCTCTGGGCTCCCTCCCTTCTCCAGCACCTGCAGGTGGGTGTGAAGAAAGCAGCAGGTGGGTTTATGGTCCCGGTTTTAGGGGGCACAGAACAAGTGCCCACAAGCTCTGGATCACAGACTCCTCTGCATCCATGTGGCAGGCAAAGCAGAGTTTACCAGTTACTGCCCCGAAGTGACCCAGCCCTTGTCTTTGCTGCCTCTGCCCGGACCCTGGTCTGCTGGCTTTGCTGCTGTCCTGAGAGGAGCAGCCGCCCCTGCCCCGGCTGTCCTGGCCATCGCTGACCCCACACTCCTCCACCAGCCCTTCTGCACCCATCACACCCCTGAGCTGCCTCAGCCTCTGGTTAGCAGCCTCTTCCCCAGTTTGACCATTTTAGTTGCCAGAACCCTCTGTCCCATTCAAAGCCACTGCAGCCAGCTCAGTCCCTGAGGCTGCTTCCTGGCCCCTCACTTGATCCCCACAGGCAGGTGAAGCCCTCGGTCTCCTATTTATGTCCCGCGCCGTCTAAATTTACCCCGTGCCGAGTGATGTCCCCCACCACTAGTGAATTTGATAGTGGCTTTGTGTGGGCGCCCGAGGCAACAGCGGCTGGGGAGTGTTAGGTCCCGGCTGTTGCAATCCCACAGAGTGTTTGGGGCTGGAGGGGACTCTTGAAGGTCAGCTGGTCCAAACATACACAGCCCTGCTTTTGCTTAGTCTCTCTAACTGCTGGGAGGCTCCCCGCCAGGCCACTGGGGTGGTGGGTACCAGAGAGGGCATCAGGTACCTGGGAGTGTGCCAGGCAGGAGGTTTCCTGCTCTTGGCAAGTCTCTGGTCTCTGCCAGAGCAGCCTGAGACCTGCTTGAGCCTTGGCAGCGCCTCTGAGGTCTGCTGGGAGTCACATGCCGGCTCAGAATAGCTGGAATGCGCATCCATCCCACCGCCCAGCCCCACCAGGGCATCTGGGGAGCCACGGGCACCACGGGCAGGGCTGGTGAGCTGCAAAGGGGCAGGAGGCTGCAAGCGGGACGAAGTGGATGGGCTGGCAGCACAGCAAGAGAAAGGGATGCGGGACACCAGCCCCATGTTGCAGCACAGTGAACACCCAGTGAAAGCTCCCACCTGGCCATTGCAACCCTGGTTTGGGTCCTCTTCACCAGCTCTGCGCTTGACCTTAAGGCTGTGGAGATCTCTGCAGGGGCCTCCGTGCGGCCGGTAGCTCCTTTGGCCAGAAGCGAATGGACAGAGCCAGCCTGCTCCAGGCTGAGGCTGGTGAACCCCAGAGTCACCCTCTGGGCAGGTCCAGCCTGGAGAAATGGAGGCTCAGGAGAGACCCTGCTACTCCCAACACCTCCCTCAAGGGAGATGGGAGCAAGGGGAGGGTTGGTGTGTTCCACCGAAGAGCCAGTGACAGAATGAGAGGCAACAGGCTCAGGTGGGGCCGGGAGAGGCTGGAGCCATCCCCAAGGAACCATTTCTTCTGCAGAAGGGTTGGCCAGGCCCAGCCCAGGGCACTGGTGGAGTCCCCGTGTCTGGAGGGGTCCAAAAGCCGTGGAGATGTGGGGTGAGGGATGGGGTCTAGTTGGACTTGGCCACACTGGAACAATGTTGGAACTCTATGACCTTAAAGGTCTTTATCAACAAGAGCAGCTCGGCAAGTCCTTCCCTCGCTGGGCGCTGTGCTCCTGGCAGGGTTTCTCCCGTATCTGGCAGTGGGCACCACATCAGGGGTGAGTGCTGCCTTTCAGGGTCAGGCTCACACTCGCTCTTCTGATCTGAGGGAGAACCACGAGGGAGAAATCCCTGCCCAGCTGAAAACAGGTGTTTGAGCAGTCTGTGTCCTGGGCAGCCAACCCCTTTCAAAAGCCACTTTGCTGCAGAGCACCTGGTGCCAGAGGCTGGACGGAGCCCAGGAGGGTCCCCACGGGATCTCCACAGCCAGGGTGCTGCTGAGCAGCTGTGGGATGTGAACAAGGCAGCAAAAAAAGCCCCTGACAAAGGAATATCTGAGCAGGGCGATGCAGCTAGGGAGCAAGTGGTTGTTCTCGTAGCTCCCGCGGCCCTGTCTGCTTGGGCTGGTCTCTGCGGAGCCAAGGCTCTGCAGCTGTGCCCTCTGCCCACAGCCCTCACCCCGCTCAAGGACTGCACTGCATTTCCTCATGGCCAGCGCAGAGCCACAGTCGGGTGGAGACGTGGCGAGGTCCCAGCGTGGAACCCCCGCCTGGCAGCGGTGCCCGCTGAGCTGGCACAGGGTGCTGTCGCGGGGCCGAGCGCAGCCGGGCGCGGTGTTTACAGAACAACCCGCCGCCGAATGCCCCATGCTCATGTGGCTGGAATAATTCCTCTGCTTCCTCACAGGTGCCAGCAGCTGGCAAGAGCCTTTCTCCTGAGGTCACTCCACGCAGGAACAAACCCTGCAGTCATGGCTGGAAACATCTCAGCTCAGGGAGGACGGAGAAGTCACAGCCAGCACCGCTCCTGCACGGCACCACTCGAGCCAGCACCGTCCGAACAAGCACCACTCCTGCCTGGTGCCGCTTGCAGGAAAAGACTGGGGAAGACCCATGTGGCCTCCAGGGCTGTCGATGTGGCCACTGCATATGGAGGTCCCCAGATGGAAAGCAGGGCCCTCTGGGGTGGGGATGCTCAGTGGGTTGTGCTGGATGGAACAAGCGAGGCTGGTTCAGGAGACTGGGTGCTCAAGCAGAACCGCAGCTTTGCCCTTTGTGTTCACAGGCTTTGGTCACAGTGCCCTTGGCAGTGGCTCTGACAGCTCAGGAGTCAGACTTGCAGGATTCGAGCCACTCCAGCAGCCTCTAAAAGGCTAACAGGGCCTTGGCTGCTGTCAGCAGTGGGGTGGCCACCAGGGCCAGGGCAGGGATTACCCCCTGCACTGGGCAGGCCCCACCTTGAATCCTGGGGTCAGCTCTGGGCCCTTCACTCAGTGCCAGAAGGACAGGAAGGAGCTGGGCAAGGGGCTGCAGCACCAGTGCTCTGAGGAGCACCTGAGGCAACTGGTGGGTTGAACTGGAGAAGAGGAGGCTTATGGGAGACCTTCTGGCTTTCGGCAACTGCCTGAGACTCAGGGGGTTGGAGCCTGGAGGGGGGTTTGTCTCTTCTCTCCAGGAAGAAGTGACAAGAGGAAACGGCCTTAGGTTGCCTCAGGGGAGGGTGAGGTTGGCCCCGAGGACCAATTTCTGCCCCACAAGGGTTCCCCAGGCCTGGCCCAGGCTTCCCAGGGAAGCAGGGGGAGTCCCCATCCCTGGAGGGCTTATAAAGCCATGGAGCCGAGGGGTCAGGGGCAGGGGTTGGTGGGGCCCTGGCAGTGCTGGAGCAGCTGGACGTGATGATCTGAACAGTCTCTTCCAACCCAAGCAATTCTGTAATTCAATGAGTCAATTTCTTTGTGGCTGCTTTGTCCCCATTTAATTACGTGAAGGAGACTCTTAATCTCCCTCTGGTAGTTACGGCTCCATCTTCTGCAGCTGCAGGATGGATGGACCAGCTGGTGCTGCTAATCAGATGCCTCATCTGCAGAAGCCTCTCGGCAGAGAGGCTGCAGGGTCTCTCCTTGTGACTTAAAGGGGCACAAAACTCCAGCAGGTACAGTGATGGGCCTGGCACTGCCCTGTGCTGTGCTACAGCTCCAAGGGCTCTGCTCCTTGTCTTCTTGGCACTGGGAAGAGCCTTGTCAGCGCAGGGCAGCAGGACAGCAACTCCCAGCCCTGGCTTTCTCCAGCGGTAGTGGCCGCAGTAGGAATCAACCCAAGACATGGCTACCTGATACCGTCTCTGGTCAGGCCAGGGCTGTCAGAGCTGCTCTTTCCATGTGGCTGTGATGACTCCACATCCCTGGGAAGGGCTTGTCAACACTGTGAGTGGCTGCATGGAGAGATATTGTGGGTACAGAGCTGAGATCCAGCAGCCTGGGTGCTTCGTGCAGCAACTCTTTGATGCCTGGAAAAGATAAAGGGACAGTTTGGGATGTGGTGTCTGCCCGCACACCCACCCAGCATAACCCTGCCCTTCTCCCTGCAGCTGCAACCCAGTGAGCAGAAGCAGTGCCAGCAGCCACCGAAGTAGCAGCCCTGGGAATCTGCCTGCGTGTGTTACAGACTGCATGGACTGACCACAGATGGTGTCCTCTGGTGGAAGGGTCCAGCGGGGTTGTCTGGCACTGCTGCCTCTGGGTCACCAGGCTCTGCTCGTGAGCCCACCGTGACCTCACTGTGCTGGACGGCCGAGGGTGAAGCTTCATCACCAGCTCTGCATGGAGCCAGCTCCAGGTCTGTGCCGTCAAGGCTTGTGAACCTGGGAGACAGAAAGGAAAAAACTGAGACTGGCTGGTCCTGGGACCGTCTACTGAGGGAACCGAAGGGCTTCCATCCAGGTCAGTGCAGCTGGGAGCAGGGCACAGGCAGCAGGCAGTGAGCGCAGGGAGCAAGAAACGGGCACAGGGCACAGGCAGCGGTTGCAGGGAGAGAGTGCAGGGTGCAGGCAGTGGGCACAGGGAGCAGAGAGCGTTACCTAATGACTGAGCAAACAGAGTCTGACGTCCTCGCATTGTCAGACCCAAAGCTGAGGCCGGCTGAGTCTGTTCGTCACTGGTTTCCTCAAGCTGCTTTTCAGTTTGATGAGGGAGGGGCTGGGGAGGGCCACAGGAAGGTCCTCTCTGCATTCCTAGCCGGGGTGGCTGGCAGTGGCTCCCCAGGGCCTGGCTCTGCTGGGCTCGGTGCTGCACCCCTCTGCAGCACCCCTCTGACACCTGTGTCCTCACCTCTCGCAGAGGTGAGGGGCCTCTTGGAGCTCTGGACACCAAGAGACTCGCTTAGGGAAGAGCTCACATCCAGCAAGGACCACAAGCCCAGCATTGAGGGACTGGTTGAAGTCTCAAGGGATGGGGTAAAAGGCCAGGGAGCAGCAGTTTCCTCGTGGCTGCAAGCTCACCAGCACCTGGGCACCAGCTGGAGAGGAGCAAGCGCCCTGCATCCCCACACATGAGGGCCAAGCACAATCCCAGCCACGACTGCCAGTCTCCCACCCAGGAGAGCAGCTGGGCAAGGGGTGCAGCAGAGCCCGCGTGTCTCATGGAGAAGCAGCACTGGAGCAGGGCTAGAGGAGAGCCTAAGCCCAAGCCAGCTCAACTCAGCCACCAGAGCATGTGATGGCCTCATGCAGCTGGGAAGGTGAAGGGAGACTGACACTGCTGCCAAGCTCTGGACTCAGCTGAGCTTTAAGCCTGCGATTAAGTCTCATTTACTTCAGGAGGATTTACGAGCGCGTTTAATTGCCTCGCTGAGTTGGGAAGGAGTCAAGTACAGGCTTCAACCGCTCCATCAAGCTGGGGCCTGAGCAATTAGCAGGGACTGATGCTGCTGCTGGGAAAGTCTGCTCCAGCCCCTGTGCCAGGGCACAGTGGTGCTGTTTGGGCTGGGATAGCGCTAGTGAGGGTGGGAGACCCGCAAGTGCCCCTACGGAATAGTAGTGGGCACCTTCACTCTCAGCAGGTCCCCCCTGCTGGAACAAGCACCCACAGGGGAGAGAGAATGGCGCCTGCTGGCACAGCACCACGGATCTGGGTCACTGTGGCCAGGGATTTGCTGCTGCTGTGTAATCCCCAGGGTCACTCCAGAGCCTGGCTGAGCCCGCAGGACATGGTGGGACACTGGCTTGGCAGGACCTCTCCCGGCCGGGCTGCTGCACAGAAATTAGCCTCACGCAGGGCCAGGCATCTCCAGGAGAAGCAACAGGCAGGGGCTGGGAATGGAACCTGGGGAGAGCCCTAGGCAAGCGAAGCAGCTTTCTGGAAGCTCTGAAGGGTTTTGCAAGAGCCGTTTCCCAGGACACTACCCCAGCCCCATCCAGCGCCGGCACCTCAGGGCCAAGTCAGGAAGAGAAAGCAGAGCCCCAAACTGACCGAGATCAGCAGTTCTTTGCCCCAAAGTGTTCAGACTTGCAGCTCCTGGCACCTCAAAGGGAAAGAAAATTCCACTGAGAAGCAGCAGCTGCCTCCTGCCCTCCCTCCCTTCCCCTCTGCCCAGTTCTGGTGCCCACAGCTCTCAGGGCCAGCCCCAGCCCCAAACAGACAAGGTCACAAGCCCAGGGGCAAGCTGTGGGATGGGTGGAGGGGACAGAGGCAGCCCCAGCCCAGCCAGGACCTCCCAGGGAAGCCGCCACACTTCAGGCCCAGCAACCCCCTCTTCAGAGGGACAGCGGCCGCAGCTCAGAGGGAGAGGGGGAGTACGACCGACCCCAAACAAAGGCACAAGGAGACTGCTGGCGGTCGCTGCATCCAACCTCTTTTATTGCTCACACACCACCCCCCTTCCGCTTGGCACTTTACTGGGAATGCGCTGCTCCTCAAGACCCACCCTGGGACACCGGCACCATGGAGCTGCTGCAGCTCCGGGGGTGTGTGTGATTCTGGGGCTGCCTCTCCCACCCCCCGACCTTGACCTTTGTTTGCTTTCACGCATAGCCGCTTCCCAACCCAGACAAATAAATTAAAAACACAAGCCCCTAGTCCCAAACGCTGCCTGTAGCTGCAGGCAGAGGGGATCCTTGAAGCCGTTTCCTCTCAGCAGTGTTTGAGAAACAAACAGAGGTGGGGGCTGGTAACACACTTGAGCCTGGAGTTCAGTGCAAGAGATCCAAACAACTACAGTGCAGGTAACGACTACAAACTCATCCTACCCACAGCCGGAGCCTCCCTGAAGCCACGCCGGGAACTCACCATCTGCACCTCTGGACGCTGCGCCGCGCATAGCTACAGTACGTGCTCACCCGATCACAACCGCTATAACTTAAGACATCTACTATGAACAACCGTGGAACAAAAATAGAGAGAATATAAATATCTTCCAGTCTGTACAGCAGGGCGGACAGAGCCGCGTGGTGGTGGAGTCTGGTGAGGCGGGGGGCGGCAGCAATGGAGGCTGGGGCCGGTGATTGCAGTAGTGTCGGCGCCGGGTCGTGCTGCCAGGTGAGTATTGCTGGGATTAAACCAAAACAGGAGAGGTGCCCCCCCCGGCCCCATGCTAGCCGCTCCTGGTGGGAAGCCGGGCAAAGGAACCGACACTCTCAGTCCACACCAGGATACCAGCCCGCCCAGCCTCCGAGGTCCGTCCCTAGAAGCCCCAAGCACAGGCCCGCTGGGGCCGTCTCGAGAAAGAATTCATCATCTTAAAAACAAAAACCGTCGGTTTAGCCCCAGTCGATTTGCAAGACCCTCTATGATTAGAGCGTTAAAAGTGTTTCCAGCTTTAAAACCTTCGCTACAAGTTCCCGTCCGAGGAGCTACTGCATCGTCAGACACGGGCAGTGCCCCTGGCGCCGGAGGAGCGGCCAGGCTGCTTTTTCAGACACCGATCGGCTTTGAAATCCTGGACGCGAAACCAGCTAAAACAACGACAAGTAAAACTGTTCCTAGCAGAGAAAAACCCAGAGGAATAGAACCCGGCCAGTCCGTCCCCGCCGAGGCGGTGGGTGTCTGGAGGGGAGCCCCCGCTCCCGCCGTCCTGGTCTCTGTACAAAGCGTTTTCAAAAATAAAAGCCGAGGAGCTCAGGAGAGAAGGTGGGCAAGCGGGGCTGCGGGGCGGTCACACCTGGGAGTCAGCGCCCAGGCTGTGGAACTCGTCTGGGGTCTTGTCACTCTGGCTGGCTCCCCCCTGCCGGAAGCCAGAGGCGATCTCGTCGAAGGTCCGACCCTTTGTCTCAGGCACCTTGAAGTAAGTGAAGATGAAGAAGAGGACTAGCAGCACCGTGAAGATGATGAAGACATAGGAGCCGCAGAGTTGCTGAGGAGGAAAGAGGAGGAAGGGGTGAGCGTGTAGGTGGAGATGGTAGAGATGGTGCTCCAGCGCCAGGTGCAGAGCAAGACCACAGCTCAAAGACCCTCCAGCAGCCACCACCACCCATCACCCTGTGGAAGGGTCCTCCTTCCCTTCCACAGAACCAATCAACTCAGAAGGGACCCACAAAGAAGATCCAGACCCTCACCCCGTCCCTCTCCCCACAGGGCACCTGCCCAGCCAAACCATCCCAGCCTGGTTGCTGAGCTCGGGAGAAGTCTCACAGCCCAGGTGCACGGCTGCTGCCCCCTCCCCACCACGAGCACCAGGAGCCGCTCACCGCAATGTACTGGAAGCCCATGCCCACGATGAAGTTGGAGGTCCAGTTGGACAGACCAGCAACGGCAAAAGCAGCAGGTCGAGGGCCCTGGCTGAACAGTTCCGCCACAATGAACCAGGGGATGGGGCCCGGACCAATCTCGAAGAAAGCCACGAACCCAAAGATGGCCACGATGCTGAGGTAGGACATCCAGGGCATTTGGTCCTGGCCCAGGGCAAAGAGAGAGGTCAGCTCAGGGATGGGACAAAGCAGGTGGCCACCCCAGGTGACAGAAATGTGCTTCCAGCTTCAAAGCCAGGAGGTTTCTCCACAACTGGAGACTAGATCTTTGGGAGCCCCAGAGAGCTGTGGGCAGCCACCACCTCTAGGAGCCTTCTTCCAGTCCCTCTCCACTCAGACCTCCCCCTCCAAGCCAGCACAGCAAGGAGCAGCATGTGGGGTGTCCCCCAGCCTAGCCACCACTCACCAGCAGTGTCAGGGCAATGGTCATGAGCACAGCACAGCCAGCCATCCCCGCCAGGCCGATGAGGTGAAGGGTCCTGCGCCCAGCCCTCTCCACCACGAAGAGCTGTGGGGCAAAGAGACAGATCCATCAGCACACCCCTGGCCTGCAGGGAAATGCTCTTCCTGCCACCCTCCCTGGAGACCGCAGCTCACCGAAACCACTGTGAAGGCTGTGTTGACCACGCCGGAGCCGATGGTGGCGTAGACGGGCTGCTCCACACCCGACTTCTCAAAGATGCTGGTGGAGTAGTAGAACACCTGCGGAGGGTGGGAAAGGCGTCGGCTCTGGAGCCAGCACAGCCCAAGGCGCAGGTGCAACGAGCCCAGCTGCGGAAGCCAGGTGCCCCCCAAAACTCACCGCATTGATCCCTGAGAGCTGCTGCGAAAGCTGCAGGACGATGGCAATGAGGATGGGCTGGCGGTACATCGGAGAGCGGAAGAGCTCCATTATGGTGACCTTCTTCTCCCTCATCATTTGCCGACTCTCCTCCTTCATCTCCTGGAGGTCACTGCTGACATCCGTTGTGCCCCGCAGCTTCTTGAGGACTAGGGGGAGGAATTGGGGTCAGGAGGTACTGGGGAGCCTCCTGCCAGCAGGGCTGGGCTGAGGGATGGGGTCGCTCACCGCTCTTGGCTTTGTTCTCCTCGTTGCGGTTGATGAGGAGAAATCGGGGGCTTTCGGGGGCAAAGGGCAGGATGATGCATTGCAGCAGGGCGGGCACGAAGATGAAGCCCAGGAGCAGTGGCCAGAGCGACTCATTGCCCATGATGAGGTCCAAGCCAAACACCTGAGGACAAGAGCGGTTAAGCCACCCCTGCCCAGCTCACCCTGGATGCAATTCCGCTGCCCGTCGCAGCACTACAGGCTTGGCCTAGGCCAGCTACACTCCTTGCAGGTGGCCCACAGACATCCCGTCGGAACACCGCCCACCCCACACGTTAGGGTCTTGCAGCATCTCTGATGCTGCTGAGCTCCAGGGCCACCCCTTCAGCCCCGGCTGAGGCCCAGCACTCTGTACCACTACACTAACCCTTGCAGACCCTGGCCAGCATCAACGACAGCAGAGCTCCCCGCTTAGCTGATCCCCTGGCCCTCACCTGTGCAATGAGGATGCCCAAGACGATGCCGAGCTGGTGGAAGGTGCCCAAGGCACCTCGCAGTGCAGTGGGCGACACCTCACCCACATACATGGGCACAAAGCCAGTGGTGAGGCCAGAGTAGAGACCAATGATAAAGCGGCCAAGGATGAGCATCTCGAAGGAAAAAGCCATCTTGGAGAAGCCCATGAGGACTGCGGCCACAAACGCGAGAATGTTGGACATCAGCATGGAGTTGCGCCTGCAGAGAGCAGGAGGGAACAAGGGTGAGGAGGATCACGGGGGCAGAAGTTGGAGGAGAGTGGAGAGAGCCCTGAGAGCAGCTCTCGGCAGGAGGCAGGTGCCCCGGGGCACTCCAGTGGAGCAAGGGTTGAGGTCCCCCCCGCTCGGTGCTCACCGTCCAAACCGATTGACGAAGAGCCCCACAGAGAAGGAGCCGATCATGCCCCCAACAGAGAAGATGGCGACAGACAGGGACCAGAGCGTAGTGAGGGTGGCAGGGCTGATGGGCTCCTCATAGCGGTACAGCCACGTGCGGTTGTAGAAGTCCTCGATCACCTGCCAGAGCCAGACAGGGGGGAGAAACCAGCCGGGGGTGAGCACCACCTCGTTTCTTCCACGCCACCAGCGTTCCCAACCACCCAGCCTCAGCCCAGACACCTTTGACCAGCCAAGGCAGCTCACAAGACGATGTGTCACGGGGCCAGGAGCCGCCAGGCTGGTGGCTCCGCTCCGGGCTCCAACCCGAGGGAGGAAACCTGATGGGATGCACTGGGAAATGCGGCCAGACAGGTTCTGGTCTTGCCCTGCCCAGAGTCTCGGCCTTGCCAGAGCATCTCCTCAGCCCTGCCAGGCAGCTGTGCGAAGGTCACGCTCCCCCGCAGGGTGCAAGAGGCAGCAAGGCAAAACCAACACGGGCTGGGGGCGAGATCAGAGCTGCAGGAGGAAGGCAAGGAAGACAGCGGGGGCACCCAAGCAGCCCCCATCACCCAAACTCTCCCCTAGGCTTCTCTTTGGAGGTTTCCCTCCCCACAGTGTTTCCACGAGACGATGACCCGCTGCCACTCTGCACCACTGCCACCCAGGACAGGTGCCACTCTCCTTCACCCTGGTCACACAGCACCCTTCTCCCATCTGTTTTGCACCCTGCTCGACAGACCCGCACAAGCCGGCCCCTGCCGCAAGGTCCACTCCCAAGGGGTCAGTGAGTGGCACCACCAGCCCTGGTGGAAAGAAGCAGAGGCTCCACACTGCAGCTCCAGCAGCTCCGAGACCTGACTGCCCTGATGGGACCTGCACACACTCAGCCCCAACCGAGCTCCACTTTCTGGCTTTCCCAGCACTCTGAGCACAGACAGGAGCCCCTGGCAGGGGCAGGGAGAAGCCCTGTGCCCTGCCACAGGCCTCAGTAACATCAGGATCTCCTGGCTTTCAAGTTGGCCCTTTCACACAGCCCCACAGTCACTGGACTGTCTGCACTGAAGGGTTTTCCTTTGCCTCCTGCTTCAGCTGCAGGTTTTGACACTTTGGGGGATCCTTCCCACCCTTTTCCTAAAACCTCTCGAGCCTGGAGCTGATCACAATCTGGGGGCCTCAGGACTGGCTGAGGCTCCCTGTGGTGATGAGCAGGTCCCTGCACGCCACCCCCTCCAGCTCCTCCGAGTTAGTGTTCTCCCTGCTTCCCCAAAAGCCTCCACCTCTGTCTCCCTGAAGCACTAAAAAGCTAATCCAAGCAGCAGCAGATGCTCCGGCACCGGCTGAGCCACCCTGGCGGTGCTCTGCCTTGATACTCTCCTCCCAGCCCTCTCTCCGCCTGCAAAAAGGGGTGAATGGAGAAACAACCCAGATGCTGCTGCTGGGAAGGGATGAAAAAACAAGGACTTTAGAGCAAAACAGCATGAAAAGAATGGCCAGCACATCCCCAGGCCCAGACCTTCCCCCTCACCCTCACCGCACTCCCATGTCGGGGGGTCCTCTCCCCACACCTCACCTGGCAGCACCCTACAAGTGCTGACCGGGTGTGGGCAGGACCACACTGCCAGGGCTCAGTAGCAGCCCCAGACAAGAGCCACCTTGGCCACCAGCAAGGGGAGGGCAAACCCTGCAGCCACTGTGCTGCTGACACTGGGGGAGCAGCATAGCCCAGGTCCCACTGCACCCCTAGATACTCCAATCCCAACACTGTATCCGGAGGCACCTCAGCACATCCCTATCCTGCAGGCCGGTTTATGCCAATCCATGCTCACGCTGTGCCTCAGTGCATCCTGCCCCAAGGAATCCCCATCCCAGCACACCCCAGTCCGAGTCCTTTGTCCCGCTTGGTGCCAACCCTACACCTCACAACGACGCAGAACCGTAACATCTTTTATCTTGGAAAAGGCCTTGAAGATGACAAAGAGACCTTTAAGAGCAATGTGCCCCTATATCTCAATCTCCTGTTATGTCAATCCATCTCACCCCACTCCCTGGTGCCTCCCCACCCCAATCCTACAGCACCATGCAGCCCCACACCCCAGTTCATCCTAACACATGCTCACCCTGCACCCTGACGTGTCCCTGACCCCGGTACATCCCCACCTACAAGGGTGGGATGAACCCGTGTCCAGAGTACCCTGTTCCCAGACAGCATTCAACATGTTCCACTCAGCCCCCACTGCTTGCTGAGGAAGGGGTGAATCCACCACCACAAGAGGGAAATCAAGGCAACACCCCTGAGCGGGGCAGCCTGTGCTCCTGGGGGATCTGGAGCTCATGCCAGGGATGCCCACACCATCCAGTGCAGCTTCTCGTGGTCTGGGAATGTCCCAGCTTGATGCCACTCCCAGAGCTGCTCTCATCCCCAAGGCTCCCAGTGCCAAGCACTGATGGGCTTCAGTACTGAAGAAGGTGCTGGACCAGAGGCGAAACCCCACTGGGGCACTCAATGGGCTTCCATCAACCTCCAGCAATGGCCACTCAAGCCTTTTCAAGTTGCCCCACACAGATGGGCTCTAAGAGGTTTCTGTTCAGGGCCTCCTCATCCCAAGGAGAGTCTCAGTGCTCAAGATGGGACTTTACTGCCCCAATATTACAGGATTAACACTCTTGGTGACTGTTCGGGATGGTTTCCCAGAGGCTGGAGTGATGCTCGGGGACAAGTCTGGGCCCTGGTCCATCCCCCGACATGTCACCCCAGCACAGCAGCTTTGCCCTAGCCATGCTGCGAGCACCACATGGGATTTCCCAGCTAACATTCCAAGCCTTTAAGACTTCCAAGCCTTAATCACCTCCAAGGGTCACAGACTTTGGGGAAAGCCATCGTTTTCAAGGGTACCTCATACCTACCAGTGGCTGGAGGGTCCTAGTGCTGCTCTAGGAGCCAGCACCTCCCGTTCTCCATCCCCCTTCACCCACAGCCCAGTCTCTCCCCTCCAGGACACCGAGCTCCCGGGAAGCAGCCGCTCCCCATCCACCCTGAGATGACTCAAAGCGTCATCAACTCCCAGAGCTCCTGCTAAAAGCCAAGGTTAAAAGTTACGCCGGTCCCACCCACAGAGCATCCTGCAGGCGTTCCCGAGATCCTTCCCAGCAAGACCGCCGAGCAGAGGAAACTGACTCTCCTGGGAAGGCGGGAGCTGAATAGCTCCCTCACAAATCCCATTACAGCCAGTAAGCTGCCTAGCGGGATGTTCTATTTTAGCCAAGCAGGCAGCGGGTTTGTTTGGCAGGCACAGGGGCGGGGGGTGGACTCCTGCCCCAGCGGGGCAGCCAGGCACACGCTCACCTTCTGCGGAGCATTGATGACACCGGTATTGTAGCCGAACTGCAGGGAACCCAGCACGGCTCCTCCCACAGCCAGCATCAGGCGAGCGGTCATCTGCAGGGAAACAGAAGGGAAACAAGGGGTTAAACCTGCCACAGAAAGGAAGGAAGAGCAGGAAGAACACACCCCCAGGGCCCCCACCTCAGAGGTCCTCAAGTGCTCCCCATCTTGGGAACTGCGGGAGGAACTGCTTGGAGCACCTATAGCAGGATGGAAGGGAACAGCAGAGGGTTGTAGGGCACCGGTGCAGCCTCTGGGGAAACAGACCCTGAGCAGGAGCTGCGGCTCACAAAAACAGCAGCTATCTGGGGCTCCAGGAGTTCATCTCTGCAGACGGGCAGGTTTTATCGGGGCTCTCCAGGTCCCCTGTGATGGATGCAGCCTGTGTGACCGTGGGCACTGTGCCAGCCCAAGGTGCTCCCGGGGCCACAGCCAGGCAGCCATACATCCCTGCAGCACTAGGTGCCCCTGAGAAGCAGCCGCTAGCAAAGTTGTGCATTGGAGCTTAATTAGGAGTCACTAAGCAAGAGCCCGGCTGTTTGGCAACCCCTTCGCCCACCTCCTCTTCCTCCTGCCAGCCGGGGGGACAATTGGAGCCTTGTTGGGGATCAGGGTCAGGGCAGGCCAGTGCCTGGACCACCTTCATTAACGGCCCAATTAGTCCAGCAGGAGATTTTCCCGGCACTCAGCTCTGAGAGCCAGCATCCGACATTCCCAGTTAATCAGCTTGGGGATGATCCACACGGAACCCGTAAGCCCCTTCTTTCGGAGGGGGTGCCTGGGCTGCCAGGGGCTGGGCTCTCCCCAGTTATTGCTGCTATAGGAGCATCACCCCAACCACAGATACTCCCCAGCACCGTGGACCAATATTCCCACAGGACTGGGGCCAGTCAGAACCCACCTGACCATAGGCCCTGACCCAGAAGGATGCAAAGAGGGCACTTTCTCTCTGCAGCAGTGTCTTTCTTTCTGCTGCCACGAAGCAGCACAAATGGGGTGCTGCTCCCCAACCTGCAGCCACCAGCCAGGCCACTCCCTGCCACCACACTTTGCCGAGAAAAGCACCAGGGAATCAAGACTGGCCCATTAATGAAGCTCATTAATTAGGCTTGGCCCCAACACAAGTCATCGGGGTGGGTTTGGCGCTCAGCTCCCAGACAACCCCCACCATGATGGAAATGCTCCCCTTGTGGGAGCAGAGACAGGCTGGGAGCTGCCAGCCTTCCTGGAAACAAGGAGAAGGGCCCTGAGTATCCCAATCCCAAACCTAAACACCCACATCCCCTCCCCGCTGCTCCACAGTACGGAGACAGGCAGCACCGGGAGCCCCACTGGCACCCGGCACCCACACAAACTGTTGCACTGTGAGGGGGAGGCTCAGTGAGGAATTCTCTTCACGTTTGGGAGAGTCTATGCGGATTCAGGGGACCTAACTGTGCTCCCGGGGGCCACCATCAAGTTTCAGGGGGAGGGTTTTGACTTTGGCGGAATTCCAGCCGGGCTGTCCCAAAAAGCCGCCCAGCGCTCCCGCACGTCTGCCGAGGGTGCAGGCGAGTCACAGCGGCACCGAGCCGCAGTGAAGGAAGGAGATGCATCACACCAGCCAGCGTAAACTTTGCCCCGGGAAGGTGCGACACCTCCTCGCTCCAACACCGGCCACCTCCCCACCGAGGATCAAACAAGAGCCATCACTTCCGCAGGTTTAACCCCCAGCGCAAACCACCTGACTGGAGTCACCAACTCAGCCAAAGCTCAACCGCCCAGCACCACCCAACCTTCTCCACACTGAAAACCATCAACCCATCATGAAACTGCAGCCACCGGTAGGGACAACCCACCGGAGCAACCGGCGAGTTTTGGAGCTGCCCCAGGCAGGGTCAGCGTGAGTCAGCTCCTCCAGCTCACTCTCCGCTTTCCAGTCCCAAACGTGCCACCCGGCCCGATGCGGGAACATTCAGGCTCTGACCTCGCCATTAAAGGAGAGGCTGGTGATGAAGAGCTGAAAAACACCCAGCAAAGAAACTTCTTAAGGGCAGCATCGCCCAGGAGCCTCCTGCAGAGCCAGGCACAGGGCTGGCTGGGTTCTGGGAGCTTTTAAGCGCCTGCAGAAAGCAGTGGCTTTATTTGGAGTCCAGCTAAAACCACCAGGAGCCCACACAGGTCCCCTTGTTCCTCCTGTGCAGTGACTGCACAGCCCAGACAGACTCGACCCTTCTGCTCTCTTCCCCCTCTGCCTCACGGGAAGGTGAATGGGAGACGTAGAATCGTCACCATTTTCGGTGCTTGTGGGGCTGCTTCCTGCTTCCCCTACGGCTCAAGCAAGTAGCCAGGATGCTTAGAGGAGGTCGCTGCAGCCCCCCCACCCCACAAAGGGCTGCGCTCGGCTTCACCCCTCCTTACTCCAAACTGTCTTCTCCTCCAGCAGAGGATGTTGGGATGCTGCCAGCCTCACGGAACAGGGAAACTCAACAACCCTTGGAAAATAACAGCCAACCCCTCTTCTTACAGCACCCAGAGAGGGACTCTCACCAGAAGCAACCTCGCAAGTGGACACGAAAACCAGCCGCAAAGCTCGAACAAGCATCCCAGGGGCCGCAAACAAGAGGTCCTGTCCAGGGCCGCAGCATCCCGCACGCTGTTTCTGCTCCCTCCGGAGGGAGGATACCCGGATCCAGCCGTGGCCCGGGATAACACGGCTGCACGCTGGCTCCTAGCCCAGGAAAAACTTACGCACCCACCGAGGGCTGGGTCGAACCTGCTCCCGGAGCCACGGCACTGACGTTTCCCAACCACGGAAGGTTTTCCGTAGCCCAGAAGCCAGGGGGCTGAACCACTGAGATTTTGGGTCAGCACCACCAGTGCGGGAGAAACCCCGCAGCCAGGCCGGAGCAGCAGAAATTCCTCTCTTGTTGTCCCTTTTCTCCAAAGGTCAGGTGGGGACGGCTGCAGCATCCCTGCAAGTTTTGCAACCGCGGGAGTGTCTGCGACGTTTCTGCGGGCCAGGAGGCGGAGAAGCCTGGCTCCGCGGGCAGCGCAGTTCGTTCGTTCCAACACCACCCAGGCCTGACCACGCAGAGTCGGGGCTCAGCTCAGCCCCACATTCCGGCCTCCCCGCTGTCTCCCAAGCAGCACACCTGGGGCTCGGGCATCGCCCACAGGGGCTCGAGCAGTCAGTCCCAGGGTCAGTTACCTCAAGAAATATTAATCGCTCCTGACTCAAATGTATTTAACAGGCTCCTCTCCCACAGCTCCGGCCTCTCCTGGCGAAGAGCAGGAATCCGGGTCTAGCCGCGCCCCCCATCGCGGCTCTGCTGGCTGTCACGTTCCCGCAGCCCGGCCCCGCCACCTCGCCCCGCAGACCCTGGAGCTGAGGGAAAGGCGAAAGGCCGCAGCTGCGGGGAGGGGGCCAAGAGGCGGCTAGCTGGGGACACCCACAGAGCAGCGGCTCCCGCGGCAGCGGCTCCCGCGGCAGCGGCTCCCCGCAACCAACCATGGGGCGGTGCGGGGCTGAAGGCTCCTGTAGCTGCCCGGTAAAACCAGTAAAAGCCACAAAGCTCGACCACCCCCACTGGTTTCCCGTGACCAACCGCCGCTGCTCCAGAGTAACCGGCCGGGAGCCGGGTCACAGTGGGGCCGCGGGGTCATGCCGTGACCTCAGCCGGGTGCCAACCCCGCCGAGGCGCTCCCCGGCCCTGCGCCCGTGCCCAGAGCCCGCCCAGCGCTCGCGGGTCCCCACTGCCCCCGTCCGAGCCGCAAAGCGCCTTTTTTGGCTGCTTCGGGCCTCGCGAGNGGGATAGGGCGGGGCCTGGAGGGGAGGGGCGGGGAGCGCGTGCGAGGCTGCACGTGGGCGTCGGGGGGTGCGGGTGTTCACGCGCGTGAGTGCGCACGAGCGTGCGCGCGCCCTGCTCGCGCCCGCGCGTGAGTGTGCGTGATGCGCGCGGCCGCGCAGGCGTGACCGCGCGAGCAAGACGGGTTCGTGCATCTGCGTGGGGTGCGCGTCCCGGCCGCGTGCCCGCACCCGCGTGCACCTACAGACACGAGTGCTATTGCTGTCGCGTGTGCACGAGGCCGCTCCGTGTGCGGGTGCGCGCGCGAGCGTA
>VXBP01007955.1:273913-295383 GCA_013400115.1 Rhinopomastus cyanomelas | reverse complement strand
GCATCTCCGCGGGGCTCCGTGCACAGGGTGAGCGGGGTGCAGGATGTCCGTGCGAGGATCTGAACGCGCAGGAGTGCGGGGCCACCTGGGCCACCTGCCCGCGTGAGCTCGCGCGGGCTGTGTGCGTGTGCACCCACGAGCTCTCTTTGCCAGCAGCCCCGCGCCTGTACACGAGCGCATGTGGGGAGACCTCTCCGCGCAGCCCGACCGGGGCCCCAGGGGGCCGCCAGGGAGTGGGGTGGGGGCGGACGCGGCCCCCCGGGGTAAGGCGGGGAGGGAGGAGGAGGGAGGGGGCGATGTGCCCTCCCGCACGTCCACACGCACCCCTCCCCATCGTCTCCCACCCGAGGAACCGCGGGGTCGAGCCGATCCCGGTGCCCCGCAACCACCCAAAGCCCCGAAGATACCCAAAAGCCTCGGCTCGGCCGGCTCTGCTCTGGCCTTGAACAGCCCAATGAGCTCAGAGCTGGAGGAGAATCGCGGCCAGGGCTGAACTGGATTTGGGGACAACACAGGTTAGCGAGAGATCGATCGAAATCGGCTCCTAGATGGCGAAAGGAAAAAAATGGAAACAAAATCGTCGGCAATTTTTACAATAAAAAATCCAAAAGAATAAAAATGGGGGGACTGTGCAAAATGAGACCCTGAAAGCAAAGTGAAGTGTGGAAGGGGGCAACTGGTGCCCAAACTCAGTCCCCAAGCCAAAGGTCAAAGTTTGCCCCAGACTCAATAAGTTTTCGATTGGGGAAAACTCTGCCCGAGGTGGTGGGAAGGGCTGAGCACTCTGCGGGGTCGGACTGAGCCCCCAGCAGGGTTGGTCTGTGCCCCAGCATCCAGGGCCCTTGGGAATTGGGCTGTGCCTCTTCACCGGCCCAGAGCTGCTCTGACAAAGAGCCAATGAAGAAACTGGGGAAATCTCCCCAACCCCCGGGCAGGGATCCCCTTCCCTATCAGGTTCAGCTGCCAGGTTCTGCCCAAGCTGGGGCCGGGGCAGGGGGGGCATCACTGCCCCAAGCCCCCCTGCTGGGGCAAACCAGTCCCTTGCTGGGTTCCCTCTGGTTTCCCGCAGCCCCTCCGGGAAACCAGGTGGAATTTCTGCTGAGCAGGTGGTTTTTGTGCTGGGGACCCACAATCCCACCCCCGGGTGTCAGGCGGCAGTGCTGATGGAGAGGAAATGGCCGGCACTGGGTTAATCCGGGTGGTGCCACCAGACTGGAGGGGGAGGGGGGGGATGTAGGTGGGGATTTGGTGGGTCTCTGTACAGATGGAGATGGGGACAGGGTGGTAGGGTAGGGTGGGAAGGACAGGGAGAAGCGGGAGTTGGGATGTTTGTAAGGGTCAGCCCGGCAGCGCTCGGGGTTCAGGAGGGTAAAGGACCTGATCTGTGGGGCAAAGTCTAGGACAGCCAAGGACAGACTTTCCAGGGTCAGCTTTGGGGAATTAATCGGCATCACCAGCCGGCTCAGGGGAGGGAACAAGGATTCCTCAGGCTCTATGCTATTGGCATCTCCACAGCCAAGGACAATCCTGGATGTTCCCCAAAATCATTGGGAAGCCCCTCACCCCTGAGCCCTGCTGCCACATGCCTGTGGGGCTGAGCTTCCCCATGGCAGGGGGAGACTTCTTTCTATGTTCCCAGTCCCTCAGAGGACTGGAGCTCCAGAGGTAGGGGTCGGTCTTGGTCCCCTTTTCAAATCCAGGCAAAAACCTCCAAAACTGGGATTTCAGAGGTAACCTCCCAGTTCCCCCCAAGCTCCTGCACTGAAGCCACAGAGCTCTCACAGCCCTGCACCCAACAGCTGGAAGCAGCCATCAACATCTGGCCTCACCGCAGCCCGGTGACGCCGCTGGCACTGCCGCCTCCAGCTAACTGGCTCAGGCCATGAGGGTCTTGCTGCAGGAGGCTCTTTGCAGGAGCAGGTTGGGATGTGGCTGGGTGAGGAAGCAGCCAGAGAGGGGAAACATGAGCTCAGGTGGTGACATTTGGGGCGAAGTCCACGAGGAAATTGAGATTTGTAATAGAACTGGGGCCGGGTGACACCTGCACAGCCCACGACAGGGACTTCAACCCCGAAAGAGCTCGGGCTGGCATCGGGACTCTGCATTCAGGTCCTTCGTAGCAAAGGGATGCTCCTTGCTGGGTCCAGCTCGAGGGATGTGGGGAGCCATCAGCCCCAGTCCTGGGGCCACCAAAGCTCTTCAGTCCCAACCCAACCCTCTGGGATCCCTCTTCCTATTGTTAAACCAGAACCAGTTCAGCCCAGCTCCTTGTTGAGCCTAGACTGAAAACCTCCAGCGCTTGGGCCGGGGCCGGGCAGACTCTCCCGGTCTGAGGACGTGACAACCTGGAACCCAACAACTGCCCTTTGCAGTCACTATCACTCGAGTTCTCCCACCCCAGGAGCCTTGGGTGCTGATGAGATGCTGCCAGGACGGGCACGGACACCCTGCCCGGCACTGGCCATGGTGGCCCTTCACTCACTGCAGATGGCCAGGCTTGGAAAATCAGCAGGAGCTGCTGACTTGATCTATAAGAGGGAGAAAATCCTCCCCCAGCCCCGGCTCTTGCAGAGGTCCCCCAGCACTTCAGCCCTCGTGTGAATTTTTAGGGCATGGAGACGTGGGGAGAAGAGGCCGGGGCTAAAAATAACTGCGTGAGTCACGGCGCGGTGCAGTGTCGCGCAGTCAAAAACCTCAGTGAGGGGAGGGGGAAACCCTTCTTCTCTCTGGATGCAGGCGGTCACGCGAGAGGAGGCCTCCTCCTCCTCCTCCTAGCAGACGCAAGAAGCTGGCAGGATGGTTCTGAACGGACATCTCACCCCTGCACCCACTAACCACTGGGCACCTCAACTCTGAACCCACCGCCTGCCCCTGCACCCACCACCTGCTGGGCACTTCACCCCTGCACCCCGCTGCACCATCACCCGCAGCTGTGGGTCCCTGCCCCTCACAGCTCCACGGCCTCCACAAGCCCCCTCACGCAGCCAAAACTGCCAAAACCGGATTCCCACCAGCAAGTGGGCAACAGGTGGCCCCACTTGCTTCTACTCTTCGCTTGTCCGGCCATTCCCCTGTTAGAGGGGAGCTTGGGACAGGGGGAGGCTTCTGAGGGGCCAAGCCCCAGGATTCTCCCCCTGTGGAGAGAAAAAGGGCAGAACAGGGCCCGTTCGAGTGGCTGCTGCCTTGCAGCCAGCAGCTGGCTTGTCCTTAGGGCCACTGACCTCTGCTCAAGGTCACTATGACAGGGGTCATGTGAGCGAGAGTCACCGCAGCAGAAGCAGCAGCCCCTGCAGCTCCCGGTGTCCCCTCGCCCCAGCGTCGCGGTCACAGCAGGAGCCCCCCCAGAACACCTCTGGGTCCAGGGATTCTGCAGGCGGGGGCACTCTGCAGCAGCTGTGTTCCAACCGCCTGGGAGCATCCCAGGGCAGCCGCAGCTCAGTGCCTACAGCAGCGGCTTCTGAGGCTGGCAGGTTCCACTCTGCCTGCCCGTGGGCCCTGCTGAGACGGGCGAAGCCAGAAAGGCTAGGGGGGGGCACCCAAAGTCACCCCGTGTTGCTCATTGGAGGCCTTCCTGACAACCTCCAAGCTGGTGCTGCAGAGGAACCAGCCACATCAGCTCCCCTGAAGTGGGTTTTTCACGGACAGTCGTTCACAAGGGGCTCAAGAAGGGGCTGGAGGAGCAGTTCTGGGCTGGGGTTCAGGGGGTTTGGTGTCGGGGAGGTCACATAAATGTCACCACAGAGGCTGGGGGCCCTGTGGCTGCGGAAGCACTGGATGGGAGGGTGGGCTGGGTGCTGCCGAGCGGGACCCTGGGAGCATGGGGCTGTGATGCTCCGGACATCAGGAAGATCCAGAGTGTTTGGATTTGCTTACTGATTAACCGGTGACCCCTTCAAACACCCATGAGGGTTGGTGTTCCCCCTCCTGCACCTCCGAGGATCACGTCCGACACGGGGCCTCAGCATCCCCAGCTGTGAAGCACCGCAAAGGGGCAGAAAAAGCTCCCGAATCCTCAGGTCTGGCACTAAATACCCCTTCAGCCCCAGGCAAGATGGGCTGCACTCGTTCACCCCCACACCGGACAGGGAAGTGCCCAGTCTCTGCACTGGGAATGGGTCAGAGCAGGCTCGCGGCAGCAGTTACCACCCCGCAGGAAGACGGATGGATCCCCATTACCTAATTAACGCCCCGAACGATAATTAGTCAGGTATTTCTTTGCTCTGCACTCACAACCCCTTTGCAGGGGCTTGTCGGGAGCCGGCCCCATGCTTCAAACATGCTGCCGCCCCAGAACCGCACAGAAACCTTGGATTCAGCATCCTCAGCCCCTGCCCTGCGCCTCCCACCCCACAGTGCTGGCTGGGCTGGGGAGCAGGCACCCACCCTGCATGACAACACCCCAACTTCCAGGGTGTCACAGCCCTCCTGAGGTGATGCTGCTCTGTCGTGGGGGGGCTCCACCTCCTCGCGGAGCAATGACATTTGATTTCTGGGACCATCACGCTTCCCCAGACAAGAACATGAGGTTCTTCTGGAGAGTGGTTGTCATCTCAGGATGGGGTCGTTTGATCTGCCCAGGTCCATCAGCCTCCCAGGACCAGCAGATTTGGTCTTTGCAGGCCCTTGCCCTCCCAGGGCGATGAACTCAGGCTCTCACCCCTGCCTGTTTTCAGGGTGCTCCTGGCCAAGCCTCTCCCGCCCTCTCAGTAACCTGGCTCCCCAAACCCATGATTCAGCATCTCCCAGAAGGTTCCGCAGGCAGGTTGCAACACTCCTGACTTGACCCGTTCCCTTCCAAATTGGAGAAGAAGAAGACACTGCTGGCTCACCTCCAGGAACACAAACCTCCCTGAACCCCGTCCCCGCCAGCCGCGGGGCTGATTCACTCTGGGTTTAGGTTTCACAAAGGGGGGAGAACGAAGAGGCTGGGTGGGGACAACCTGGGCTGCCAGGCACTGCGTCAGGCTGGCAGAGGTGACAAGTCAGCAGACACAACCCCGAGTGGCCCCAGGCAGGCTGAAGGGCAGCTGGTCACCCCGCTCCTCATGGACATGGGGTCTTGTCACAGAGTTTTGGGGCGACGCCAGCCTGTGGAGTCAGACCAATGACAAGTAGCCCCACGAAGAGCTGCCAAGCAGCTGCTCTGCTGGCAGAACCACGACAGCAGCCCCTCGCAGCTCCCAATTAAAAGAATTAAAGCAAGGAAATGGGAAACGTGGCCCCTGCTGCACCTCGTCTGGGGCAATTAGAGCCCGAGGCTTTAATGAGCGGCTGATTAGGTACCAAAGAAGAAGGAAAGGGCAAGTCTCTGCTCATTAGAAGCCAGCGGAGATGGTGGGGCGGGGTGGGGTGTTGGACCCCCCCGAAAGGTGGGGTGATGCCTGGGGTCTGGCTGTGGGGAAGGGAAATCGACTGGCCACTAAATCCCCAAATGTGGGGGTTTTTCCCCCCTGGACATAGCTGGAAAAGGGCCGATGCCAGCAGGCGTGTGGCTCCTTCCCTAGGCACTTTGCAAGGCTTCGGATCTGGAAATGCAGTTTTGAGGCTCCGATGGGGCCTGAAAGTCCCCAGACTGGCTCCAGTATCTCCCGGGTTGGATTTTCCTCCCCCATTCCCGGGGCTGCAAATGCGGTGGGGCCGGTCCAGGTCCAGAGTCCCGAACGTTATCTGGGGGCTGTGAACAGTACCTGAGCCCCTCCTAAGGTGCCTGGGGCCAGGATAATCCCTTCAGATCTACCTCGGTATCGCCCTGACCCCTCAGGCAGCTGCAGAAGAGGTTCTGTCCGTGGCTTTCGCCTTTGCTTCCCACGGGATCCCTTGCACCCAATAAAACCAGACACAGTTCCATGCAATCATCCCACGTCACCCCATACAATTCCACGTGGAATCTCATGGGATCAAATCACACCCCCTGCAACCATCCCGTGCAGCCCCCCATGTGGTCCCTTCAATCGCTCCGTGTGATCCCCTGTGACCCCAGGCAGCGCTGCAAGACACGGGGAATCCTCGTGAAACCCCGGCAGGTCCCGCGCTGATCCCCCGCAATCGTCTGTCGAAGCAGCTCTCGTGCGATCCCACCCCATCCCCGCGATCCCATCCGACCGCATAGGGTTCCGGGCGATGCCCCGCAGTTTCGTGCGATCCCCGGGCCATCCCCGCACAACCCCGAAAGGGCCCCGGGGCAGCATCTCTGCCGCGTCCCGCGGAGGAGCGCGGCAGGGAGACGAGGGAGGAGCCGGTGCTGCCCCCGGCACGGCTCGGCTCGGCCCGGCACGGCTCGGCATGGCCCGGCACGCCGCAAAACCGGCCGGGGGGTGCTCGGAGCACTCCAAAGGAGCCGTGCGCCCAAGAGCCCCTCCCCTGCGTCAGGGGCCGCTGGGTGCTGCTTGGGGAGCACGACGGGGAGCCAGGCGCTGCGGGGTGGGGAGCGGCGCTGTCTGTAAGGACTCGGATTTCTTGGGGTGTCAGAGTGAGGTCACATTCGGGTCCTGCCGGGGCTTGTGGGGTTCCCACGCAGCTGCTTTCATCCCTCCCTCCTCGAATCCCAGCTGCCAAAATTCTCGCAGCTTTTCCATTCCACCCGGATTCCTGGTTTGCTGATGCCTCCGTCTGTGCTCCCCAGCCTGTCGCAGGGGTCCCCACCACCAGACCAGTGCCCACGGACCACCCCCAGAGGTGATGCTCAGCTAGCAAGCAGAGCAGAAAATCCAAATCCCTTCAGTTCCTGAACTCAAGGTCGGGTTCTGGCAACAACCCCCACAACGATCCAGCCCGGAGCTGCAGAGACCTGTGCTCCTGCCCATCCGCAGGAGCCCCAAAAGTTAGGGGGAGGCTTTGGGTGGGGAGGGGCCAGGCAAAGGCTTGTTGTCTCCTGTCACAATGGTTGGGGCCTGGCATGGGCCAGCAGCTGCGGAGGGCGGCGGAGCTTTGCTCAGGCACGTCAGGCTGCGAGGAGGAGGTTGAGTCCTGGGCAGCTCATGACAGCGATGGGTGCCATTGCCTAGCAGCCTCGATGGGGTCCGGTGGGGGCATAAAGTTTGTGAGGGGCATCAGTGTAGTGAAGGGCATCCATGGGGTGAAGGACATCCATAGGGTGAAGGGCATCCATGAGGTGAAAGACATTCATGGCATGAATGACATCTATGGGGTGAAGGACATCCATAGGGTGAAGGACATGTGTGGGGCAGCCACCAATGGATGTCCCAGAGCTTCTCTGGCCACCAAGAGTGCACCTGGTGCCAGGTTCATGTCCTAGCCCTGGAATGGGGATTCCATGTGGAGGTGACAGCTCAGCCAGGTTCCAACACCCCTTTTGGGATGTGGGGAGCAGGAGGAGGTGGGGGGGAAGAAGGAGAAGGCTGAGTTTCTTCCTCATTCCGAGCTCTTGCCCAAAGGTAGAGGACAGCGGGGCCATGCATGTGGCAGCAGGCAACGGGCAGTCTCTTGCCCAGGAGCAGGCAGCTTGTTCTTCCCACCTTTGCCAGGGCTTTCATCCCCCCTTGCCCATCCTTCAGGAGGCTCCAGAGCTGGAAGTACCCTTGGGAGGGTCAGCATCGTGGCCACAGCCATCCCTAGGGCCACAGCAGCTGCAGCAGATGGCAGCGCTGGTTGGCAGCAGGACCCTGGCACTGGGAGGGTCCATGCACCACCCTCCCTGGCCACCCCCACTGCACCTTCATGAGCCAAACTCACCCAGTTTGCCCCCAAAATACCCCAGACCAGCCTGTTGCCAGCTCTGGCTGCAGAGGGACCTGCCTGCCCCAGGCACAGGGCCTGCCTTTACACACTCTGCACTCTGGGTGCCACAGTCAGGACACTCAGGGCACTGTCCCACTCACCCTCTCCTCTGCTTCTGGGTCCCTGCCTGCTCCCAGCCCTGGCCCCCCGCACCCCGTCCCTGCTAGCCAGCTCGCTGCCAGCCCTTGCTTGCTCCCTGCTCACCCCTGCAGCTGCTCCGCTATAGGCCCTGCACATGCCGCATCCCTCTCAACATGGTGCCCGCTCACCCCCTCTCACCCTCTCTCTCGCGTCGCACACTCTTCTCCCTGCATGAACAGACCCAAGGGAGCAGACATCACCCCTCTGCCCGGACCCAAACCCTGGGTGTTGGGGAGTGCGAGTGTGACCCAGCGGTGATGCTGGCCTCGAGCGCATGGGGAGCACTGGTCACCCCTTGCCATCCCATAGCCCCCACTGGGGGGCTCAGGGGGCACGAGAGCCACTTGCCCCCTTTCCCACGGCCTTAGCCCCTGCCTGGGGGTTTATTTTCACTGCCCCCCGCAGCGCGAGCTTTTCTCTGCCTTCCCTTCCCCTGCCCAAGGTTTCCTCCCGGCTTCCCGGCCCGCCTGTTTGTTCCCTTTCCCGCTCCCCAATGCCGGGTTTCTTTGTTCGCCTGATGGTAATTTTCCATCGTGGCCCCCCCAAGTGGCCGACGTCCCACTGCAGCACCCAGCCGGTTCCCTGGGCTGTTCCAGGCACGAGGAAGCTCCTTCGCGTCCCATCAGCCCCAACAATCATCCTCCCAGGGAGGTTGGAGAGGTGCGAGGATGAAGTGAGGAGGAAGGAGGGGAGAGGAGATGCTGAACTGTCCCTTGCAGGGGCGAGTGGCTCCAAATAGCCCCAAATGTGGAGAAACTGAGAGCTCTGCTGCCCTTGCAAACCAACCAACTTCTGGGGTGGGGGTAAAGGGAACATCTGGAAGGGCTTTAGAGCCCTTAGAAGACCCAGGCTTTGGGGTGGGGGTTTTATTGCGGAGGCCAACCCTGACAATGGGGTTGGATGGCTGCAATGAGCCCCGGGCTGGGGGGTTCAGGGGCTGAGCTGAAGGGAAGGAGGGCACCCGGGAGCACCAGGCACAGGGCGATCACAGCAGCACACACCTGTGGGGTCAGGGGTCTGTGCGGGGTCTGAGAGCTGCACCAAGGTGCAACCAACACAGAGGAGAGACGCCGGCAAAGCCCAGTGCCTGCGCAATGCACAGTGTAGGTACAGCCGCACTACAGGGCACAGGAACAGCTCTGGCAACCCAGTGACATCAGACAGGTGCCGAGCAGTTCCAAGTGTTTGAGAGTGGGGTTGAGAGTGAGAAGGGACCGGTTCTTCGCGCCGGTCACTGTCCCTTGGGGCAGGGTGAGGTTGTGTCAGCCCCAGGGAGCCCTGGACTGTGTCTGGGCGGTTGCCGTGCACAGCAGCAGCACCTGTAGCAGTCCCGCTATCAGATGGACACAGTGAACACTCACATGGATGATGGTGACCTGTGCAGCAGCTGCATGCATCGGACCCCTGGCCTCTGGCAGAGGACCTCATCCCAGGGGGTGCTACAGCACCTTGGTGGTGGTTGTGGCTGTGAGTGCTCGGCAGCCCCGGGGGCCTCACACCGGGGGGACAAGCCACTGTGGCCTGGGTATCCAGACTGGGTCACCAGGACCACGTCGGGTTGGTGCTGCTCCGAACAGCTCCATAAACTCACACATGTGTCTTGACCTTCCAGACCCTTCCCACAGCAAAACGCGGGTCCCTTTCTCTGAGGGGAGACAGAGCCCAGGTGGAGCCTGGGAGGGCTGGGGCCAGAACAGACCCATGAGCCACAGACCCACAGACCCCCAGGATCATCGAGTCCAACCACCAACCTCAGTCTACAAGGTCACCCCCAAACCAGATCACCTAGCACCACATCTCAGTCACTTTTACACTCACCCAGGGATGGGGACTCAACCCCCACCCTGAGCCCCTTGGAGCCCCACTGAAGCTCTTGGGGTGCGGAGGGCAGTTTCTGGGGGATGACCTTCTAGACTCCAGGAGAGCTGCCCCCTGGACGGAAGGAGATTTTGTTGTGGGGGTGACCCCCTGGGCACCCCAGGGCCATCTCCCACCCGCCCTGCTCCCTGGAGGCCTTTTGCTAAGAAGCTTTAGCCCGCAGCAGGGCTTGTTCCAGGCATTAACATTTCTGGGATGCTGTTCCCTGCCACCACCTGACAGCCAAGGTGGGGGGGAGGCACTTCCTTTCCTCTTCCCGGAACAGCCAGGAATAAAGTCACAAATAATCAAACAGGCCGACCAGGGGCACTCGCAGGGGCAGGAAAATTCCAGAAAGGTGGGAAAAAAACCCTGTTTATTGAATTCAGGAAACCCAAAGCCGAGCCCTCACGGCGCTATTGAAGGCGGGATGGGCGGTGGGTCCAGCGCAGGGGAACAAAGCGCCGGAACCCCCCACAGCAGAGCAGGAGGAGGAGGAGGAAGAAGAGGTGCGAGAGCTCCTCAGGCGCAAAGTGCTTCCCACCCTGCCAAGCGCGGGGCAGCAAAGTGCCCAACGCTGTCGGCTGTGGCAGGGCCCCGCCTCAGCCTTCTCCACTCTCCTCTTCTTCATTCCTCCCCTCCCTCGTTAGTTTCCCGTTCCTCCTCCTGTCCCTTTGCCATCACCAGTCTCACTCCCTTGGCTTTTGGCTCCCTGTGGCCCTGCTTCACTCTGCTTTCCCGTGGCCTCCTTGACCACTCTTTCCGCTGCCAGCCCCTGCCCACTGCCCTTCCAGGAAGCCCTTCCCTTTCTGCAGTCTCCAGCCGTTTCTACGGGGCTCCAGCTGCTCTGGGGTCTTCCCAGCTCGGCCAGTGGCCCCAGCCGAGGTCTCCTCTCCAACATCCCTTGGGGTTGTCTCTCAAGTGGCTGAAACCCCCTGCAGCAGCCACTGCCCACCCTGCAGAGACTCGCTGCAGCTCTCCAAGGCAACAGAGACTGCTTGTTGATGGAGGGTGAGGAGGAGTAGGAGGAGGAGGAAGATTATTGAGGCCAAATGAAGCTCCTTTGCGGCTCCCATGCTGATAAAATGGGGATCTGCAAATAAAAAGGGTCTATTGGGGGGGCCCAGGGCACAAAGCTGAGCTCTTGGGGAGCTTGTGCTGCAAAATGAGGTGTCTTGGGGAACCCCATGGGGCAAAAGTGGGATGGGGGCCCCATGCAGCAGCAGTGGGGCTCTTGGGGCACCCCGCGTGTCAGAAGAGGGGCTTCAAGGGGCCACAGCTCAGTGTAATTTGGTTTCTCAGGGGACCCCACGCTGCAGAAACAGGTCTCTTGGAGGACCCAGCACTGAAAGGGCCTCGGGGCACCCCAGTAGAGTAAAACTGGATCTGTTAGGTGACTCCACGATGCAAAATGGGTGTTTTGGGGGTTCCCACTGCTGCCAAAGCCGGGTTCTTGGGGGTCACCCGCAGTGAAATCAGCTGCTGGAGGGGCACTGAAGAAACCAAAGTCTTGCAGGGGACCCTGGTGCTGCAAAAACAGGTCTGCTGGGGGACTCCCAGTGCCACCAGTGGTCTCGGGGAGGATCCTGTACCTCAGAAAGCAGCTTAATTTGGATCCAAGCTGGAAAATGGGGGTCTTGGGGGTCTCAGCCATAAGAGGCAAGGGGAACCCACAAGTCCTCACCCCATTTTGGGGATCATGTGGGGTTCAGGCGCAGCCAACCCCAGCAAAGGCTTCACTGCTCCCAACAGGGCCCTGAGGCTGCTTTTCCAGGCTGGGGATTAAGTCGTTAGCAGATTAACGGGGCAACTGCACAGGGACAGAGGCCCCCCTGAACCCCCAGCCAAGGGGCTGCTGCCAGCTCCCTCGCTTCCCAAAACCCGGCTTTTCCCACTCTAATTCCTCGCGGGGACTTTTGGGGGCATTTCCTGCATAGCACAGGGTGGGAAATCCCTCTGGGGTGCCCGCAGCTCAGGACAGACCTGGCACCTTCTGGGCAACTCTGGGACTGGTCCTGGCAACCCTCTTCTTACATCTGGGCTGCTTCTCACTGGCCTGTGACCCCATCTCATAAACTGAGAGCACTCCGTGTCAGACCAGGTGCCCAGCTCTACAAATCCAGGCTCCTTTGTGCAAACCCAGGGTGACCCTCCTCAGCGACGGCACCCCTCGGGGAAAACCCTTGGCCCAGTCCTGCCAACCTGAGCTCCCGTCTTGCCAACCTGGGCTCCCGTCCTGCCAACCTGGTCTCCCATCCTGCCAACATGAGTTCCTGTCCTACCAACACTGGGCTCCTGTCCTGCCAACCTGGTGTCCCATTCTGCAAACCTGGGCTCCTGTCTTGCCGATCTGGGCTCCCATCCTGCCAACCTGGGCTCCTGTTGTTCAAGGCTTCGGCAGGTTCACCCTGAGTTTGGTGCAGCAAAGGAGAGAGGAGGGACGGCTGAAGCCGCAGGGCAGCTCTGCAGCCCCAGGGCTAGCGCAGCCCCAGGCTGTGCAGTCAGGATCTTTCAGGAAGGTCTGGCCTCATCCTCTTTGGGAAACCCCTCCTCGTCACCAGGGTTGTGGTGCTGCCACAGAATCACAGGGCAGTGTGGGTCAAAGAGGCCTCTCAGGGTCACTGCGTGCAAGCCCTGTGCAGTGAGCAGGGGCACCTGCAGCTGGGTCAGGTCACCCAGAGCCCCATCAGCCTGGCCCGAGATGATGGTTCTACCACCTCTCTGGGCAACCTGTGCCAGTGCCTCCCCACCCTCACTCATTCCTCACTCTCCTCTTCGCTGGTATCGCCCAGCCCAGCTCTCCGACAGCTCCCACTGTCCTGGGGATTTGGTGACCCTGCACTGGTCCTTCTCCTCCTCTTTCTCTTGACCCAGGAGGGCCCAAACTGGCCACATCCCCCCAACAGGCAGCCCAGCCCAAGGGCACATGCTCTGGAGGTCAGGTCAGCAGCACCATCTTGTTCCTCAGGAAGGGAAGAGTCACTGGCCCTGGTCAAGGGGCTGTGGCTTCTGCTCAGAGGAGAAAGCCCAGCCAGCTTCTCAGCCCTTCCCTCTTGCCTGTCTTCCCTGGGCGGCACCGCCCGCCCTGCCCTGCATCACTATCATCCGTGCCAAGAGGGTGCAGGAATTCCAGGCTGACTCGAAAGGAAGCAAAGACTCTGTTTCAAAGGGTAGGAAGAGGAAGAGGCCAAGGGGTAGACAAATAATCACGGTCCAGGAGAGCGAGGTGGGAGGATGTGACCCCATGGAAACAGTGGTGGGAATGGGATGGAGCCTCGCCTGGGACGTGGATCCAGCCCGTCGTGCCCTTTGCGTGAGCAGGAGGCCCAGGTCTCGGTGCAAACAAGGGATGAAGCCGCTGGTGTGGGACAGAGACCTTGGTGTGGGCAAGAGATGGCCATCTCGGCTTAAACATGAGACGAAACTCTTGCTGTGGGCAGCAGGTGCCACAAGGTTGGGTGAAGAACCAGACCTGTGAGGAGGAGGATCTGGAGGTAAACAGGGCAGACAGAGCGGTTGGAGACCTCAGGTGCTTTGGGTGGACCAGGGCGTATGCAACGGCAACAGGAGCTCTGCAGCTTTGCACACACCCGGTTCTCGTCTGCACGAAGCTCAAGGCAGCGCTGCGCAGCCTCATGGCCGGCAGCGGTTTGGCAGCAGCCAGAAGACGAGGCTGCAGAAGGTGCTCAGCCGGGAACAGCCCAGTGCACGGTGGAGCAACGCAAGGGCGCTCCTGCGGCTCCCAGGAACCACTAGGGCAGCTTTGGGTCCCCAGCTCTGTCCACAGAGCAGCAAGGAGGACCTGAGCTGGTGGAAGACTTTGTTCCGATGCCCTCATGGTCAATCGCATCTGGCTGTAGAGATATTGCGTGGGATGGATGGAGCTGCGTGTCCCAGCTTCAGCCCCGGTTTGAGGCGATGCAGGGAGGACCGAGCATCATCCATTACAGGAGGGGAGAGCTTAAGCCTTGTGTCAGGAGCAGGACCTGTGTGATACGTCTGGAGGAGCAGCAGACGTGACACCGGGCTACAAGTGCCCTGAAGCTGACTCGGGTGCCCCTGCAGCGGTGCCAGCTCCGGCTGGGTGCAGCTGTGGGACAGTCCCCGACTCACAAACTCACAGCCTCGATATCTGTGGTGGCCAAGAGATCTACTCCACGCCCTCAGCACACTGACCGCGGTCCTAACCACTGCAGGCCGGTGATGTCCCGAACCCACTGTTTGCCTTCTACAGCTGGAGA
Organism: Rhinopomastus cyanomelas; assembly: GCA_013400115.1. Taxonomy (NCBI): domain Eukaryota; kingdom Metazoa; phylum Chordata; class Aves; order Bucerotiformes; family Rhinopomastidae; genus Rhinopomastus; species Rhinopomastus cyanomelas. The sequence continues at coordinate 281,407 of VXBP01007955.1, read as the reverse complement.
TAAGAGCCCGAACCCGGAGCTGCTCCCTGACAGCCCAGGTGATGCCGAGCCTGGCTCGCTGCCACCCCAAACCACCTGCCAACAGCTCGCTCTGTTGGACTTTCCTTGCCGTCATTCCCGGGAGCCAAGTAGATCATTTCCCACAGGTGGTGGCGTCACCCAGGTGGTGGCTCAAGGAGAAATTCCTGATGATGGATGAGAAATGTGAGGGCTGCTCNTGGGGGGGTGCTCTTGGGATGCAGGGCGTTTGCAGCTCCCTGGTGCCATCCCACAGCAGGACGGCCTTAAAGTGTCCCTCAGGCTTCTCTTAGCCAGTAGCAGCCCTCCAGACCTTCTTCAGAAGATGTTTTCTTTCAAGGCTGGTTTGGGTGCCATCTCAAGCAGAGCCTCTCTCTGGAAAATGCTCAGGGTTCCTCGCTGTGGAGGGAGATGCACGATGACACAAAGGGCTGTGAAGCACCTCTAGCAGCATCGGAGCATCATCGCACATCTCCATCCATAGTGAGAAACACGGGGAGGACATGGAACTGCTGCTGGCTGTGTGCATGGAGTGGGGAGCACCCTGTGCCTGCAGGACAAGCCCCACGGCTTCATGAGCTCCACCAAAGCCACCCAGTGTCCCCAAGCAGCATCAGGGTTTCAGCTCCGCGTCTGCACCACGGTGCAGTGTGGACATCGGCGCAGGATGTAAATCAAGGAGCATTCTGCTGCAGGGCCGGGGGCCTGCTTCTCCATCATCCCCTTCTTTGCTGGACTGGGTGGGCGCTTCTTGCTGGCAGTAGCAGACTCGGCCGAGTTTTGCAGGATCCAGCAGCACTACGATCTTTGCTCACAGAAACCTCCAAACCCCAGGAGCCAGTCCTCTGGGAGAAGTCTCAGAGGACAAAACCCCACGTGGGATGCTCCCATGCACCCAAGGGTCACCGTACCCACGCAACTGGTTGTGGGACTGGGGTGACTCACTGCATCCCGATGTGGGTGCAAACCCTCCATCTCGAGCTCCTCTACTTTTGTTTTGGGTACTGAGGGTGAAAACAGGGGGTTGGGACAGACTGGAAGCTTCTCCCCCCTGTCTCGTGATGTCTTCTCCTGTGCTGTTCCCAGCTGAGCCATCTGTCTCTGTGTCTTTTGCCAGCACCCAGGATGTGGAGGTGCAGACAGGATGGCCAGGGATGTCTCCATGCCTGGTCTGGCGCCACATGGCCCCACTATAGTTTGTGTGCGGGGAGCAGCCCACTGAGCAGCCCGCATGGCACCCAGCATCAATCAACCCACCAGCAGATCCTACAGAACACAGGGAACCGTTCAGACGGAGGGTGAACCCCCCCCGGTAGAGCAGCCACATCAAGAGGTAAAACACCAGGAACTGAGCCTCTAGGGTCCTCCACGTAGGACTGAGTCTCAGCTGAACTGCTTGTTGACTGTTGTCCTCAGCTCAGGGCAAACCCACAGTGAGCAGAGGGTTGGCACCCAGGGGGGTTGGTGATGCTCAAGGCAACACCATGCCAAAAGGAGGAAAAGCCCAACAATGGGGCTGTGGATAAGGCAATGGACACTTAGCTAAGGAGAAATGGATTGGGGGGTTTTCCTTCCACCAGGGGAGAGCCCTGGGAAGAGCAAGGGGGAGCAAGAACACTGGGAATTTGGTCGAGTTCCTAGGAGGGGATCGGCAAAGCCTGAAGCCCACTTGTAGCTCTCCCATGCAGATCCCTTGGCACTTGTCCAGCTGGTACTGGATTGCTGTCGGAACAGGGGCTGGGATGGGCTTTTATGGGACTAAGTGCCCTTCTGGCCATGAGTGGGGTAATTTCTCTGCACTGGGAGAGGCTGAAAGTAGAGTCAGACTTCTTCCAACACAGGATCCTCTCACAAGCGCTGTGGAGGGAAGGAGGGGTGCTGGCATCAAAGGCTTCCCGCGGCTCCCAGCCCAGCCTCCTCTCCCTTCTGGTTCCAGTTACTTGGAGGCTCCAGGGCTTCCTCCATCTGTCCTCCCAGAGTCACCAGCCCCTGCACCATGCAACCAAGGCACCTTCAGGCTCCTTCTGGGCTGTGCTGCAGGGGTCTTCCAGCCTCCCCTGGCTGTAGCCGCTTCTTTCCTCTTCCCCTCAGGCAGCTGCTTCTACTTACACTGTGGACAAAGAGGGAGGCCCTGGGGGGCTGAGAGCTGAAGCCCCAGACCAACACCCAGCCCTGGGAACTCCAGGAATGTCAGGAGGGGCCAGGCCAACAGCATCTTGGGACAAGGGACAGAGCTCAGGGGTTGGGATCTAGATGGCTTCCAGCGGTGTGTGGATAGTGTGGCCTTTGGCCTTGCAAACCTGGTGCAAGCTCCTTGTAAGCCCGTTGCAAACCCCTTGTGAACCTGTCCTGAACCCTCTGTGAGTTCACTGCACACCTGTTGCTTGTGAACCCACTGCAAGGCCCTTGGAACCCATCGCAAGGCCCTTACAAGCCAATTGCAACCCTCTTTCACTACAACCCCCTTACAAGGGTTTTGCAAACCCCTTACAAACTGCTTACAAGCTTGTTGCAGGTTCACTGCAAACTTACTGCGAGTCCACAGCAAACCTGTTGCAAACCTGGTGGAAGCCCATTGTCAGCCCATGAAAAGCTTTGCAAAGCCTGCAGCAGGCCCATAGTCTGGTGCAAACCCATAGTAAGCCTGTTGCTAACACAACACAAGCCTGTTGTCAACCCATTGCAAGCCAGCTACACGCTCGCTGCCAGCTGCCAGCTCTCCAAGCCCTCTCCTTAGGCAGCCCCAGCTCCCAGTTCCCCATCCTCAGGGTAAGTCCCTTGAATTAACCCTTTCCCTGCTGGAAAACCACAGGGTGAGTCAAAGGCCAAGGAGAACACTCTTGGCCTGGTGGATCCTGGGGTCTCATTCCAGCGCTCCCAGGCCCGCCGGCTCAGCAGAACCCGCCAGCAGCCTCAGCGGGCCCCTCGCCTTCATTAGAGCTCATTAATGAAGGGCCCGTCTGGCTTTTCCAAGCTGTCAGGGCCCATTACCATCCGGGTCCCCCTCACCCTGTCCCACGGGTTGGGAATGGGACGGCACCGGCAGCATCAAAGGCAGTGGGTGCCCAGCGCCAGCCTGCTGGAAGAATTTAATAGGGCAGCTTATGGGTTATTTTTACAGGGCTCTTTCCCTGCTATTGCCAGCCTTTCTGTGTTTTCTTTGCCGTCACCAGTCTCGATTCAGCTTGCAAAGTCTCCGCAACCAGCTCTGGCTGCTCCCTTCCCACCTCCCACACTGGGAAGGATCCCGGCTCTTTTGTTCATTGAGCCCCAACAGGGGTTTTGGGCAAATTCCACTTTTCTCTTTCCAGGGAAATGCAAACTTGAAAGGTCAGGGATGAGCACAGAGGAGGCAGCGGGGTGGCCGTGTGATACCACTGCTCTCTGCTGGACCCACGGGGCTCCGGCAGAGGAGCAGCAGGAGGACAAGGAGGAGGAGGAAGAGGGATGGTGCTGGGGCTGGTCTGAGTGGTTACTGGCTTTGTAAATTGGTGCCTGCTGCAATCCCAGTTGCAGGTCACTGGGAGCACTGGGAGCTCTGGGCACACAGTTTCACAGGATAAGACTAACCTGGGCTCAGCTCTGGCACTGGGTTTTCTCCTGGGGTTTGGGTAGGACAAACAAAAATCCCTTACTCCTGGAGACTGGACAGTGGTCACTCATTGCTGGGGCATTGCCAATGCATCAACTGGGGTATCACCAGGGCACCACTAGGGCATTGCAAGGACATCACCAGGGCAACACAGCACCCCAAGAGCTGCCCTAAACGCCCAGAGGTAACTGCCCCCAAGCTCAGTGCTTTATGCCCTGGTATTAGATGCTCTGGGGCTAAATCCTCTGCTCCTTAGTGCCCCAGTGATTTCTGCCCCATTGCTAAATGCTCCAGTGCCTGATATCCTGGTGCTAAATACTCTTCCCCTCCCAACTTCCCCACTCCCCTTCCCCACTCCCCACCCCCAAAATAACCCCCTGTTACTAATTACCCTCGAGGTAAATAAGCACTCCGGAGCAAAATATCCCAGTGCTGAAGAAACAGCCCAGAGCTAAACACCATAAAGCTCAGTAAACACCCCAGAGCTGCGATCCCAATGCTCAACAAATACCCAAGAGATAAACACCCCACAACTAACTACCTTGTAGACAAATAAACACCCTGGAGTTCAATACACCGAGCTAAAGCTAAACACCCCAGAGCTAAGTAAATGCCCCAGAGCTGAACACCCTGGAGCTAAATACCCCAGAGCTGAACATTCCAGACCTAAGTAAATGCCCCAGAGCTGGACACCCTAGAGCTAAAAACCCCAGAGCTAAGTAAATAGCCTACAAATGAACACTCCAGAGCTAAGTAAATGCCTCAGAACTGAACACCGAGACACTAAATAAATCCCCCCCGAGCTCATCCCACTTTGTTGCACTGGGGAAAAACCTTCCCGCTGCAGCCCTGGCAGCCCCCTCTCTGGAGACTTTCCCCTAGTCCTAGAGTTGGGGCAGTTTCCAAACTAATGGGCAGGATTTAATCAGCCCAAAAGGGACTCCAGACAGAGTGGATCCTGGGATTTCCAGCCCCAAAACAGGGCCTGAGTTTCTCCCGAACGGATCCTATAGGGTGTTGATGATCCAATAATCATTAACGTTGGTCAATTAATTGTAGAGAGGCGGCTACTTAGCCAGCGCTGCGGGCTTTGGGGTGGACACACGGGCAGCCAGAGGGGCCAGAGCTGACACCAAGTGGATGGGAACCGCAATTTCTGCTCTGCGAGAAGAGAGAGAGGGATCTGGGGCAAAACCAGGGAGGACTGAAACGAGGCGGACTGCAAACAAACAAACAAACAAACCACCCCCGGACCCAATCCCAACCCCAAAGCAGCCTCTGACAGCAGGGAAAACTGGGAAACAAAGTTCCAATGAGGGGGGCCCTCAGGAGGAGCCGCGGTGTGGGGGAACCGCGTCAGCCTGGGATTTCCTTTGGAAAAGTACCCGGTCCTCGGCCGAGAGCGGAACCCCCGCAACCCGCGCGACCTGGGCACGTCCTGCGCTCCGCTGTCCTGCCCCGGGACGCCCAGGGCTGGGCTCCTCAGGTGTGGCCAGTGATGCTCTGGGGGGATCTCCGCATTCCAATTCCCTTCCGTTTCCAAAAATCCCTTCTTTCTTCTCTCCGAAGAGGCGCTGATTTCCTCCCCCAAAAGCTGGGGTTTCCCCCCAAACTCCGGGGCTTTTTCTTCCAAAACAGCGCCTTCCTTGTCCCAGATCCCGCTTGTTTCCCACACCCGCACCTGGCTTTTTTCCCCAAAAGTCCTTTTTTCCCAAAACACCTTTTTCCTCCCTTTTTTCCACCGGAGAAGTTTCCCAGTCTGACAAGAACCCTCTTCCCCTCTTTTCTGTTCACTGTTTTCTACTGGAAACCTTTTTGCTCCAGAAATACTTCCATTCACCCCAGAAAAAGTCCTTTCCCCAAAACACTTCTTTCCTCAGAAGACCTCTATTTAATAAAAACCTCCTTATTTTCCAAAAAAAAACCCCCCTTTTTACCCGAAGAAAACCTGTTTTCCCCAGAAAAGCCCTTTTTTCCTCCAAAAAAAGCCCTTCTTTCCCCAAATGCCATTTCACTCCCTAAAACTGGATTTTTTCCGCCAATAGAACCCCATTTATTTTCCCCAAAAGCCTTACTTTCCAACAGACTTTTCTTTCCCTAAAAAGCCTTTTTCCCCAAACCCCTATTTAAAAAAAAACACGTTTTCCCCCCAAAAAAGCCTTCAGTTTCTAAAAAAACCCCGCTTTTCTCAAAAAACTTTTTTCTCCTCAAAATACGTTTTATCCACCAATTTTTTTTTTATTTTCAGAAAACTCCCTTTTTATTTCCCCATAAATCCCTTTTCTCTCCCAGAAGAGTGTCTCACTTACAAAAAACCCCTTCATTTCCCCAAACCTCCTTCTTTTTCCCCGAAAAAGCCCTTTTTTCCAAAGTTACCTTTTTCCTCCTCCACAGAGCAGCTTTTCTCGAAACCCACCCCCCACCCCCTCGCTTCTTTCCGACAGAGCCGCCTTTCTCGTTCTGAAAGCCCCGTTTATAGAAGAAAAGGCTGTTTTTTTCCCCAACCCCTCTTTTCCCCAAACCCCGTTTCCACTCCCCCACCCCCCTTTATTTAACAAGAAATCCCAGCCCCACACTTCTGCCTTTGCGGGGCCGTCGAGAGGCCGGCGGAAGCGCCGCTGCTCGGGGCCGGGCTCCGCTCCCATCGCTCGGTATCCGGCCCCATTGTTCGGGGGGACGGCCGCGTCCGCGCTTTGTTCCGCGGGGCCTGTCCGCAGCCCCGTCCGCAGCCCCGAGCCCGGGCGGGGCGGAGCAGGAACCCGGGGGGTTTATTATCTTTAATTTTGTCATTTGCGGGGCGGGGGGGACCCGATGGCGGTTGTTTTGTCCCTCTGGCGGGAAGTGCCCGGCTGGGAGCCCGGTCCGGCCCGTGTTGCGCGGCTGAATGGCCGCCCCGCTGCGCGGAACAATGTGCGGGGGCCTTGAAAGCTGCTCCCGCCCGGCTCCCCGCAGCGAGCGGAACCGCATCCCGCGCCGGCAGCGGCAGCGTGGCGCGGGGCCGGCAGCCACGGGGAGCATCGGGGTGCGGGAGCTTGGCACCACGCGTGGGTCTTCGGGACGTGGGGTGGGATGTGGAGCCTGGGGAGAAAAAGGAAAAGATAAATAAAGGAGTAAAAAAGAGGGCAGGGAAGGGGGAAACAGAGAAAAGAGAAAGGGATAAAGGAAGAGGGGGAGGAAAGGGAAGGAAAAGGGGAGGAAAGGGAAAAAAAGGTGGAAAAGGAACAAATTTTAAAAAAGAAAACAGAAAAAAGGGGAAGGAGCTGAGGGAAAAGGTAGGGAGGAAGGAAGGGAAAAGGAGAAAGGGGCGTCCCCTACTCCTTCCTGGCGGCAGTCGCGGAGCCCAAAGAGGGAGGGAGAACTCCCCCAGCCAGGGGCACGTCCCTCAAACACCTCAAACTAGTACTGCCGGTAGGTTTCCGAGTGTGGACTCGGGGGGCCTCCATAGACTGGGCACGGGCAGCCACGGGAGCAGCCGACGGTACAGTGGGTAGCACCGTGGCAGCCCCCGTGCCGGTACCGTCCCTGGCAACCACGTGTGACCCCAGGCAGTCTTTCTGTCGCTGTCCCCTTCGGTCCCCGAGTCACCCCGGGGTCACGCCGGGCAGTAGCAAAGACCGCTGCCAGGACCCCTGGTGCAGCGCCCAGCCGGCACTGAACCCGGCACCCTCTTTGTGACCCCATCCGGCACCGGGGACTGGTGTCACCCTCCCTGTAGGGCAGCATCCCCTAGGTGCCGGTAGCTCGCCAGAGCGGCTCGGGGCTGCACCGGGACCCGCCAGCCGTACGCTCCCCCGACTACCGGCCCCACGCACGGCCCGGGATGACCTCAGGCCGGTGTCATGGCCGCCTCGTCCAGCCCCCCACCCCAACCTAGGTCCCTCCCT
>VXBP01007955.1:250163-271045 GCA_013400115.1 Rhinopomastus cyanomelas | reverse complement strand
GTCCCTGCTGTTATTTTCCATGACTCCAGGAGTGTGGCTGGAGGCCTTTGCAGTGAAGCCTGAGGTAAAGAAGTCATTGAGAACCTTAGCCTTTTCCATGTCACTTGTGACCACATCACCTGTTTCCTTTGTGAGGGGGTCCACACTTTCCCTAGTCTTCTTTTTACCATTCATAGACCTGTAGAAATTCTTGGTGTTCCCTTTGACCTCCCTGGTTGAGTTCAATTCAAACTGTGCCTTGGCTTTCCTAACCAGATCTCTAGCTGTTCGGGCAGCTTCCTTATACACCTCCCTTCCACTCCTTGTAGAGTTACTTTTTGTGTGACGGTGTGTCCAGGAGCTCCTTGCTCAGCCAAGCAGGCCTCCTAGCATTCTTCCCTGTTCTTCTCGTGATCAGTCTCCTTCCTGCAATCCATTCCCTTCCTCCATCCTTCTGTCCTGTCCATCTCTCCTTCTGCCTGATCATCTCTCTCCTGGGGGATGCTGCTCGAGGGGAGTGTTAAAGGGGGATTTGGGGGGATGGAGGAGGTGTCTTATCCCCTTCCTAAACCCCCTATGGATGGATGGATGGATGGATGGAGCAGCCCCATGTGCCCATCAGTGCCTGGTTGTGGCCTTGTGCCAAGACACCGTCTGGTGGCATGTGGTGCCCCCTCTGACCTTTTATCCACTTGCAGCTGTAGCCTGATCCCCCCCCCCACTTCAGGACGCCCCAACTGACTGCCTGCCCACCATGGAGAATGAGCAGCTCCCAGCACCTGCCCCTGCCAGCAGTGCTGGTGGCACTGCCACAACTCCCAGCAGCACTGGCACTGCCCGCCCGGCCGCTCCTCAGATCTCCATCTACGGTGGCATCCCTGACCGCCAGACTGTCCAGGTACTGGGGTGTTTAGGGGGCTGCTACAGGTTGGGTGGTGGTTTGGGGGTTAAGGTGCAACCCAGGGACACGTTTGCACCCCAAAAGGTGATCCAGCAGGCCCTGCACCGGCAGCCCAACACGGCAGCACAGTACCTGCAGCAGATGTACGCGGCACAGCAGCAGCACCTCATGCTGCAGACGGCTGCGCTGCAGCAGCAGCACCTCACCAGTGCCCAGCTCCAGAGCCTGGCTGCTGTCCAGCAGGTACAAGACGCCCACCAGCTTCGAGAGCACCCACAGGTGCTGCCCTGTGGCACAGGTAATGTTTAGGGTTTTCTCCTCCCTGCAGGCCAGCTTGGCGGCAAACAGGCAAAGTGGCTCCTCAGCCGGGAACGGCAGCCAACAGGCATCGGCACAGCAACCCACGGTGAGACCCTGTCCCCTCTGGCACCTGCTCAGCACAGCACCCAGTGCTTCTCACCAGATTGGGATTGGAAAAGCCCTTTCAGCTCCTCAAGTCCAACTGCTCCCCCACCACTGACCCCGGCCTCTTACCCCACAGCTCAACAGCTTTGCAACCCCTCCAGACGCAGGGACTCTCCCTCTGCCCTGGGCAGCCTGGGCCAGACCTGGGGAATCCTTGTGGGACAGAAACTGGTCCTCAGGGCCAACCTCACCCTCTGCTGGGGCAACTTGAGGCCATTTCCTCTTGTCACTTCTTCCTGGAGAGAAGAGACTGACCCTCCTCCAGGCTCCAACCTCCTGAGTTTCAGGCAGTTGCAGAGAGCCAGTAGGTCTTCCCTGAGCCTCCTCTTCTCCAGTTCCTTCAAGTGCTCCTCAGAGCGCTGGTGCTCCAGCCCCTTCCCCAGCTCTGTTGTCCTTCTCTGGCCCTGCTGCAGCCCCTCCCTGTCTTTCTGGCACTGAGGAGCCCCGAGCTGACCCCATGATTTGAGGTAGGGCCTCTCCAGTGCCCAGTGCAGGGGAATGATCCCTGTCCTGGTGCTGCTGGGCACCTCAGTGCTAACACTAGCCAGGATGCTGTTGGCCCTCTTGGCCGCCTGGGCACCCACTGGCCCATCTGCAGCCACTGCTTACCAACCCTCTTAGGTCCTTTGCTCCAGGCAGTTTCAAGCTGGTTTTCTGCAGGCTAGAGTGTTGCAGGGGATGGTGACCCTGGGGCAGGAACCAGTACCTGGCCTTGTTGAACCTCTGCTTGTTGTCCTTGGCCCATTGATCCAACCTGTCCAGATCCCTCTGTGAAGCCTCGCAACCCTCCAGCAGATCAGCAATCAACCTGGCTTTGCATCTTCTACAGATGGACTGAGGGTGCCCTTAGTCTCCATCTAGACCAGTGATGAGCATGTTAGAGAAAACAGAGCCCAGTACTGAGCCCTGGGGACACCACTGGTGATGCCTGCAAACTGAGTTTAGCTCCATTCCCCACTGCGCCTTGGGCGCAGCCACACAGATGGTTTGTTCCCTCTGTTCAAGCTTTCTCCTACCGTCCCGTTGCAGATCAACCTGGCGACGTCACCCGCAGCAGCTCAGCTCCTGAACCGGGCACAGAGCGTCACCCCCGGGGCCTCAGGCATTGCGCAGCAGGCAGTGCTGCTGGGCAACGCTGCCTCACCTGCCCTCACCGCCAGCCAGGCCCAGATGTACCTGAGGGCGCAGATGGTAAGGGGGGCACTGGAACACCTGGGAGGCAGCTGGAACACAGCAGGTGGCTGACATCCCATTGCAGAGTGGCAAAGATGCTGTAGGGTTCCTGACCTTGTAAGGTGCCTACTGCTCTGCTTTGTAGTGCTCAGGAGCCAGTGGGTGCCCTTCATGTCATGGAGCGGCCCTGACCCATAGGGTACTTGTCAGCCTGTTCTGTGATGGCTGGAACCTCCTGGGTGCCCATCATCCTGCTGTAGAGTGGCTGGGATCCATAGGGTGCCTGTCATCGCACTGTGGGATGGCCAGGACTTAGTGGGTGCCTGTCGTCTACCTCTGGCATAGCCATCAATTGCACGGTGCCTACCAGACAGCTGTGGAGTGGTCAGAACCTGTCCAGTGCCTGTTGTTCCATTGCCAGATGGCTGGGATCCTATAGGATCCCTGACCCTGTAGAGTTCCCTTAGCTCAGCTGTGAGGTGCCAAGACCCATAGGGTGCCCATCACTTTGCTGCAGGGTAGCTGGGGCTTGTAGGGTGCCTGTTGTCCTGCTGTGGGGTGGCCAGGGATCAGAGGGTGCCCATCATCCCAGCTCAGGGTGGCCAGGAGTCTGAGGATTTATGTCATCCTGCTGCAAGGGTGGCTGGGACCCATCAGGTCTCCTGCTGTGGGGTGCCTGAACTCATAGGGTGCTCTTTTCCTTTAGGAGGGTAGCTGGAACCCTATAGGGTGTCCTTTCCCTCACCAAAAGGGGTGCCCACACAACCTGTCGGGTGCCTGTCCCTTGCTGGGGTGCACCCAGAGGACAGGAAGGGCCCTTCCCTGACAGTAGGCCCTGAGGACACCCATGTTACCCGCCCCCCTCCAGATGTGCCACCCCATAGGGCCATGGCACCCCAGCATTGGGGGCCACACACGCACTGTCTCCCCCCTTCCCCCAGCTCATCTTCACGCCCACGGGCTCCGTCAGCGCCGTACGCCCTGAGAGCCCCGCACCAGCCCCACCACCGGCCCCACCGCCTGCCCCACAACCTGCTTCCCCCCAGGTGAGACCTCGTAGCCCCATAAACACCCCCCTCGCCCCTCATCTCCTCCCTGACCCGCTGCCATTGCAGGTACACAGCCTGGCCCTCCGTCCCGCCGGCCCCCATCTCCCTGCCCTGGCCATGAAGCCCCCCAGTGGGGCTCCCCCTCGGGCTGGCCCACCCCGGGGTCCCCCACCCGACCCTCCTGCTGAGCACCTCAAAAAGGCCGAGGGGCCTGACAGCCGCCCCCACGCGCTGACCCGTGGCACCGCGGCCCCTGCTGCTGCCCACCCGCTCGTCACCCCAGGTAAGGGGCTGCTCCCAGATCCAGGACACGTGCGCGTGCGGGGGCTGTTCACTCTGACACCTGTGGATGGGTTTCTGGCCAGCGTGTGAGGCCAGCAGCCTCCTGTGGCCACATGAGGGTTGTGTTGCCCAACCTCGGGGTTGCCCAAGCAGCCTGTGGGGTGTTCACCCTAATGATGGCTGCTCTCTCCTGTGTGCCAGCCCCCTGCCTTTTTGGGGTTTTGTGGGTGCAGGCCCCCTTCAGGGATCCTCTGCCTGGGAGGCTCCTGGCACCCAGAGGGTCTGGCAGGGTGAGCCTCTGCAGTGGGGGACCGGGGGTTGGATCAGTGACAGTGGGGACCAGGAGCCCCCACATTGGGTGCTCATCACAGGGTGATGGAGCTGGGGGTGCTGTGCTGGTGTGGCCCCTGAGATGGGACACACTGCCCCCCCCCCCTTACCCAGGGACAGTGTGAGCCTGGCCGCCCTCTGCTGCAGTCAGAGCTGGCTCTCAGGAGGCACCCAATTGGTCAAAGGCCAGAGAAAGCTGCTGCCTCACAGGGCACAGGGGGATCCTGGCTGTTTGGGTCCTTGGGGCTCAGGTGCCAATGACAAGGGGGCATCTCTGTCCCCACAGCCTACGCACCACTGCAGCCCCCACAGTTCCTGCAGCAGCCGAAGCAAATGCAGCCACAGCCACCGCAGCAGTTCGTCATCCAGCAGCAGCAGCTGCCGCCCCGTGGGCAGCCCCCTACGGGCCCCCCAATCACTGCCCCCCAACTCCAACCTCTACCTCCTGCTAGCCCCAGCCCGGGCCCCCAACCTAAAGCAGGGGTTCCCTTGGGAGTGGGGGGCGAGGGCAGCCCCTCCAATGGCCACCCCGCCTGCCACGCTGTTCCCCGCAAGTTCCAACATGCCTCTGCCGTCATCCTGCAGCTGCAGCCTGCCAGCACCACGGTGAGGGGCAGTCCCCACAGCTCCTGACCATTCCCTGGACCCCCTGACCATCCCCATAGGTGCCACTGGCACTTCCCAAGTTCCCATAGCAGACTGGGGTGCAGGGTGAGGGGAGGCTGGTTTGGGGGTGGTGGTGCATGTGTGTGCTGGGTTCCTGTGTGGGAGGGCGCTGGCCAGGTTCAAGCATGTGTTCGTGCATGAGGATGCATGTGCGCATGCAGCAGGGCCCTGGGGGGGAGTGGTGTGCGTGTGCTGTGCACGTGTGCGTAACACGCATGTGTGATGGGGAGTGTACACGTGCCACATCCACGCCCGTGTATGCACGAGTTTAGCACACCCATGCTATGGGTACCTGCTCCGCGTACACGTGTGCCAGGTTATGTGTGTCTGTGGGCACCCAGTCTGGGCAGATGTGCTTCACCCCAGGTGCCCAATCCACAGGTGTGCACAGCACTCTACGCACTCTTGCACAGGTGGCTGCGTGTGCCTGCATGTGTGCCATGACCACATCAGGATGTGTGCACACGTGTACCTGCTCTGTGTGCAGGGGCTGCGTGTGCTCGACTCATGCATGCGTGTCCCCATGTGCTCGGTGCACATGCGCCTGAGCCATATATGTGCCTGTGTGCTGGATCCATGTGTGTATACGGGTTCATCAGACCCACGTGTGCTCCATTGCGTGTGGCCCTGCCCGATGCATGTGTGTGTGACCCGTATAGGTAACCCACACACCTGTACACACAATGTCAGGCCCACATGTAGGCATGAGCGTATGTGCAGTGGCTTCATGCACATGCTTGTGTGCACCAAGCATGCAGACATGCATGCCTGAGCCATGTGCGTGCATGACCGTGCGTGTGCTCACGTGTGTGTGCCTGTGTACCACCCACACATGCCTCCCTGACCATCACCCCCACGTGTGCCCCCCGCCAACCCCACAGCCCCCACTCGCGGTCCCTGAGGGCGCCCGCCGGGACCCACCGCCCACCCCGAGGAGCACCAAGACCCCGCCGCCCCCCCCTGCCCTCTCGCCGCCCGCTGCCCCTCTGGGCCCCGGCAGCCCCGAGGGCGAGCGGCCCCCCGCGCACGGTAAGAGCCCTCTCACCCTAAAGCATCCTACCCGTGGCCCCCGGTGACCCCGAAGGGCCCGCTATGTCACTCCCGCCCGCGGGGGGGCGCAGCTGCTGCGAAACCGTGGCCCCGCCCCTTCGCCGTCGCAGCTCGGGGCGCAGCTCCGCGCTCCCGCCCTCTGCCNCGGCCCGGCCCCGCTGCCGCCGCCGCCGCCTTTGTCCGACTCCGCCGCCGCACCCCGCCATGGGCCCGCCCCGCCGCTGAGCGCTGCCGGTGAGTGCGGGCCGGGCCCGGCCTTTGCGGCCTGCTCCGGGGCGGCGGGCGCTGACCTCACTTCCGCATCCGGCCCCCCCGAGTCTCCCCCCGCTTCCCTCCGGTCCCGGCTCCGCAGGTAGGGGCGGGGGGAGCGGGCTCCGCCGCTGGACAATGGTGGTGGGGCCTAGCGAGGCCTGCCGGGGCCTTTATGGACCCTCAGGGGGCGGAGAGGCATTACGGGGGCTTGGCTGTGGGAGATGCGGCTTTGCTGGGGCAGTTCGGGGCTTACTGGGGCGCACTGGCCTTTACTGGGCGATACTGGGGCTTTGCCGAGGTCTTCTGGGGCGCGTTGGGTAGTTACGGGGGTGCACTGCGGTCGTGCTCAGATGTGTCGAGGCGTTGCCGGGGGTACTGGGCGTTACTGGGGAGCATCGAGTCTATTCCGCAGGAGATCGGGTGTTACTCGGGTTCGTGTAGTTGAACTGGGGCCTCCCTTGAGATGTACTAAAGCTTTACTGGGGGCTTGCTGGGACCTTATCGAGATGTATTGGAGCTTTCCTGGGGGGTTCTTTGGGGTCCGCTGGGGTGTTTGTGGGGCATCGGGGCCCCAGCAGAACGTTTTGGGAAAGTTGGGGGCTCCCTGGGGCCGCTCTCGGGGTCTGTGAAGGCTCTTTGAGACTTACTGGGGCCCACTGGGCCGCACTGGGAGCGGCAGCAGCTGCTTCCCCCCTGCCCCCCTTTGCCAAGGCAGCCCAGCTGTATGGAAATGCAGGGCCTTGCGTCACTGCCCACGTCACCGCATCCTCCATCGGCGACCTGCCCCCCCCCGGGGTCCCCACGGGCCCTGAAGGCCCTGGCAGTGGTCGTGTGCCCCTTTCCGGCACACTGTCCCCCATAACTGCCTATGCGGCCTCTGCCATCCCCGCTGGCATCCCCATGACCTGACATCTGTGTCAGCCCCTGCTCTCACCGGTGTCACCGTGTCCCCTGTACCTATCCACTTGTGTCTCCCGCTCCCTGCCGTTTGGGTGTCCCCTTTGGTGACACTCAGGGCAGCTGTGTGTGTGTCCCCTGTCCCCTCTGGTTTCCCCTGTGACATGGGGCAGCTGTGTGTGTGTCCCCTTTCCCCTCTGGTTTCCCCCGTGACACTTGGGGCAGCAGTGTGTATGTCCCCTGTTCTTTTTGGTGTCCCCTGTTACACTCGGGGCGGCTGTGTGTGTATCCCCGTGTCCCTGCAGAGCCGCCGGCCACCGACCGCCTTCATGCGCAGCCGCTGCCCCTGGCCAGCGTTCCCGGCATGACCTCGGGCACCGGGAGCTCTGCCGCCACTGTCGCCGGCGCTGCCCCCCACAATGGTGAGAACAAACCCCCCCAGGCCATCGTGAAACCCCAAATCCTCACCCACGTCATCGAGGGCTTCGTCATCCAGGAAGGGGCAGAACCGTTCCCGGTAACGTATCCCCACCTTGAGAGCTGGGGTGGGGGGCTTTGGAGATTGTTTGATGGGGGGTGCTGGGGAGCAGGGGCTGGGGGCACCCAGCGGCACTGTCCCTGCAGGTGGGCCGCTCATCGCTGCTGGTGGGGACGCTGAAGCAGAAGTATGCACAGGAGCTGCTGGCGGAAAAGCTCCCACAGCAGGACAACACCACCACCACGGATTCCGAGCTGGAGGAACCCTACGTGCAAGGTAGCGCCCGGCCCCCCGAGCAACACCCACCCCCCAGAGCCGCTCCAGAGCCCTCCCAAACCCAAACTGGCATCACCCCTCACCCAACCGGCTGCTCCCAAAATTAGTTCCTCCCCAACACACAGGGTGCTCTGGAGCCCCCCCCGCATCCCACTTCTCAGCTGCCCCAAAATGATTTCCCTGTTAGGCGGGGGCAGTAGAGCTCTGTCACCCACTCAGCTGCCCCCAAACCAAAGCTGTTTCTGAGTGGGGTGGGACAGAACCCACCCCTCCATGGCCCTGGTGGTAGTTCCTCCCCAGCCCAGTTCTGCACAGCCTCTGGCCCTCAAACAGGTGCCCCTCCCCATTTCCCTCCCAGTTCAGGGTGTGGTAGAGCTCCCCCTCCCCAAGTGCTGTTTCCAGACGTCCTGTGGCTGAGCTGGTTGCGTTTCTCTCTCTGGGTGTCCCCACACGCCCCCCAGAATCCAAAGAAGAGGGGAAGCCCCCCAAGCTGAAGTGTGAGCTCTGCGGCCGTGTCGACTTCGCTTACAAGTTCAAGCGCTCCAAGCGCTTCTGCTCCATGGCTTGTGCCAAGAGGTGACCCTCCCCGCCCCAGAACCCCCGGCATCCCCACGCAGAAGGCCTCAGACACCCTCTCAGCCCCCTCTCCCCTCCCCGCAGATACAACGTGGGCTGCACCAAGCGGGTGGGTTTGTTCCACCCCGACAAAATGCAGAAGCCAGGTGGCCCCCCCCACGGCCGGCGCCGGGCTGGCAAGGGAACGCTGCCCCCCCTCAGCAAAGACACCAAGAAGCAGGTGAGGGCAGAAGCAGGGGCCGCAGGTGGGCGGGGTTGTCCCTGAGTTGTCCTTCGGGTGGGCTCTGAGGCCGGTGCTGCTCCCATCCCACCCCACAGCCACCGGTTTCACTCCCGCCGGGGTCGGTGACGGCGTCGTTGCAGCTCAACCACAGCCAAGAAGACTCAAGCCGCTGCTCAGATAATTCAAGCTACGAGGAGCCACTGTCGCCCATTTCGGCCAGTTCCTCCACATCACGGCGGCGGCAGGGTGAGCGGGAGCTGGAGCTGCGTGACATGGAGCTGCCAGACGTCCACGTCCGCGACCTGGCCGGCATCAGCCACCGCTTCCTGCCCAGCGAGCCCAGCAAGTGGAACGTGGAGGATGTCTATGAGTTCATCCGCTCGCTGCCTGGTGAGGAGGAGTTTGGGGCTGAACCTCCATCCATGAGGAGGCTAGGGGGGCAGTTGCGAGCGTCCTTGCCCCTCGTTGCGTTCCCACAGGCTGCCAGGAGATCGCTGAGGAGTTCCGGGCGCAGGAGATCGACGGGCAGGCACTGCTTCTGCTCAAGGAGGATCATCTCATGAGCACCATGAACATCAAGCTGGGGCCAGCCCTCAAGATCTACGCGCGCATCAGCATGCTCAAGGACTCGTAGAGTCGGGTGGGTTGGCGAGGGGCACCTGCGGGATGCCCCCCACCTCCCTCCCTCTCCTCCTCCTAACCTCTGTCCCAGCCATGGGGAGGGGGCTGTGGGGTTGGGGGGAGCCACTTCTGAGCACAACCCAGCCTTGGGGGGCCCCAGCCCCCGGGGTGTGTACATAGCCTGTAGCTACAGCAGCCCCCTGGGAAGGGGGTCACCCCACTTCTCTGGTGGGAAGCGAGGCCCCATCTGTCCCTCTTGTGTCCCCCCCGTCTCCGAATCGGCAGGGTGAAGCAGGACGATTGCCTTAATGTGTGCCCCCCACCCCCTCCCAAGCTAGGATTTGGGCTACCAGCCCTGTGGGGGGATTAGCCCTCGGCAGGGGGCTGGGGTGCATCTTGGGGTGCAGCAAAGGAGTCACCCACACACACATACCAGCCCCCCACACACACACACAGTGGCCCTGGTTTGGGGGCACCTTAGCAGCGGGTGGTGGCTGCGGTGGGGTGTCCCAGGTAGAGGAGGACCCCCAGCTACCACCCCGGCATCCCCTGGCCATGACCGACTTTTTAAGAAAAGAAAAGGAAAAAAAAAAAAAGGAAGAAGCTTCCTGGACACCCCCCACCTTTGATCCCGACTTTTGGTTTCTGTTTGTTTTTAATAAACACTGAAAAAACCCCAAACTGCCAGCTCTTTCCCTTCCGCCTGCTCTTCCTCTCTCCCCCATCTGCGGGTCCTGCCTTGGGGTGTCCCCCAGTGCGGGAGGCTGATGTCACCCCTCCCCTTTCCTTCTGACACCGGGGGCGCTGTGGAAGGGCTGAGGTCACTGCATCAGCCCTGGCAGAGGTGGCACCCAGGACCTGGGGGTGCCCGTGGAACCCTGGTGGTGGGGACGTGGGCTCTTAAAGGTGGGGAGTGGGATGAGGCACCCACAGACTATGATGCTTGTGGCAGGATGTCCCTGGAGCTGGTACTCACAAGGGTGCTGCATCCCTGGGTGGCCATGGTGAGGTGGCCTCAGATCCAGTGGCAGGGTGTCCACAGAGTTGGTCCCCAGGCTGATGAGGTGGTCCTGGAGGTCTGTGCAGCTGCAGTAGTGGCATCTCCTCAAAGCTGCTGAGGAGAGCTGGTGGCCCTGGAGGTCTCGTCTGTGCTGAGGGGGCTCCAGAGCTGCTGTCCTGCTCATGGCCACCCTGGATGCGGTCCCAACAGGGTGACCCCAGGCAGCTGACAGAGATGACTGGGACTTTCAGAGCTGCCAGCTATCATCCCTGGGGACACAGTGGGTACCCCCCACCTACTGGTTAGGGTCACCCAGGGCTTTGCTGACCCTAGGGCCACCAGTGATGCCCCCCTAGGTTGTACAGAGTTGCCTTCCCCAGACACACAGAGACACCCGGAGCAGCTGCGGTTGGTTTTTGTCCTGGTTTATTTCTCGTCGTTGCTTTTTTTGTTGGAATTTTTTGGAAATGGGGCCGGGTCTGGGGGGGCCTTTTCCCATCCTTTTCATCACCACGAGGCTGCGGTTCCACCCGCCCCCACCCTGGCTTCTCCATGACCCACAGGACAGCGGGGGGTGGGGGGGCTTTGATTATTTTGCTCCGTTTTCTCCTTTTTGAGATTTTTTTTTTGCTTATTTTTGCCTTTTTTCCTAAGGAAGGGCCTAGCTCTAGGGGAGGGGGGCCGCGGCCAGCAGGCCCAGCGCAGAACATAAAAAACAGCCCCCGCGCCGGGGAGCAGGGGCTGGCAGGGGGCGTTACGTGAAGAGGAGGCCTATGTACAGGGAGTAACATGCTGACAGGAGAGGTTACAACAGCGATATCGCACAACATCGAGGGGGGATCCAACATAACGAGGGAGAGCGGGGGTTAAAAATTAATAAACAGAAGGTAAATAAACCCCACCCTGGCAAAAACAATCCCAACAGAAAGGCGGCGTTAAGGCTTAAAAATTGTATAAAAAATAACAGTTAATATCCAAAACACAGAACCCAAGGCCCGGGAGTGTGAGGGGGCCGCAGTCGCAAGGGTTGCGGCTCTGGCAGCAGGAACGCGGCCCCCGGCCCCCAGCTCTATGTACAGTGCCCCAGGGCCGGCAGGCACAGCAGCTGCGAAGTCACCCCCTCACCCTCTCCCCAATGGTGGGGGCAACTTGGGACTTGGGGGTCCGATCCGGCCCCAGAGCTTTGCCGGCGCTCAAAGGCCTCCCCAAAGAAAACCCCAACCCCCAAAATGGTTAAAAACAAAACACAGACCCCACCCCAAACAGGAGGTGGCTGCAGGAGTCCGTGGACAGGGGGGTGAGGCAGCGGCAGGACCCCCCTCAGGTTTGTTCTTGCTCCATCCGCGGTCGGTCTTGGGTCTTGTTCCTGGGTCTTTAGCAGCACCATGGTCTTGGCCAATAAATATATTATCTATATTTGTATCCAAAACATGAGGAGGGGGAACTCATGGCGGGGAGGAGAACCCCCCCTGCACCACCTTCCCCCCCAGAAACAAACCAAAATGCCGAGATTCAAAGTGCTCTGAAACCGTCTTTGGATGTCACCAAACCCACGGGGACTGGAGCAGGGTTCTGGGACACAGGGGAGCCCGGGCGAGTCCCTCTGGGCTCCCAGCCACAGCAGAGGACTGTGAGTCGGGTCCCTCTTCCTCCTCCTCTGTGTTGGGGGGGTCCTGTCCATGTCCCCAGTGCCAAAGGCGTTTCCCAGTTAGATGAGGGAGATCCGTACAGGAATGCCAGGAGACTCTGTCCGCTGGGGTGAGTGCTGGCTGACGAGGTGCTCTACCACGGTGTGTTTGGACATGTGCTTCATCAGATACGTCTCCTGTGGGGCAGGCACCTGGCTCAGACCCGCTTGTGGCAGAAAAGCTCCACTACCCCAGCGCTGCCAGGGCCCCACCAACCCCTGGCCCTCACCCCACAGCTCCGCAGCTTTGCAACCACTCCACTGCCCTGAGCAGTGCCTCCACTGACCTGGGACTCCCTTACTGCTCTGGGCACCCCGGGGAACCCTTGTGGAGCAAAAACTGGTCCTCAGGGGCAACCTCACGCTCCCCTAGGGCAACTTAAGGCTCTGTCACTTGGGAAGAGACCGACCCTCCCAACCAAGGTCAAACCTCCTGAGTTTCAGGCAGTTGCAGAGAGCCAGTAGGTCTTCCCTGAGCCTCCTCCAATTCCCCCTCAGAGCACTGGTGCTTCAGCCCCTTCCCCAGCTGTTGCCCTTCTCTGGCCCTGCTCCAGCCCCTCCCTGTCCTTCTGGCCCTGAATTAGGGGCCCAGAGCTGACCCCAGGATTTGAGGTGGGGCCTCCCCAGTGCCCGGGGACGATCCCTGCCCTGGCCCTGCTGGGCACCCCAGAGCTGACACCAGCCAGGATGGCTCTTGCCTTCTTGACCAACCAGGCACACACTGGTGTTGGGGGGTTCTGTGGGGTTGGGGTGTCCCCAGCTCACCGAGGTGTAGGCGCGGCCGCACATGCTGCAGCAGTAGGCCTTGGCATGTTTGATGGCGTGAGCCGAGAGGTGGATCTGCAGCGAGGCTGAGTCCGTGTAGGCCCGGTAGCAGTTGGGGCACTTGTACGGCTTGTCCTTGTTGTGCTGGCGCTGGTGAGACTGCGGCAGGAGGAGAGGGGGTTATGGTGGCTGCCATGCCCTCCCCACCCTGGCAGGTTAGTGGCCCTCACTCCCCTCCCAGGGGTCCCGCCACTGCCTCAGGGCATTCACCTGGAGGTTGGAGAGTTGCGTGAAAGCCTTTTCACAGCCTGGGTGCGGGCACTTGTAGGGTCTGTCACCAGTGTGGATTCTGGGGGAACATCAGGTCATCGTCCCCCTCCAGCCCACGCCAGGACCCCAGAGCAGGCAGAGGGGTCCCATTCGGGATGGGGACAATGGTGGGACACAGCGATGGGGGTCAAAAGGCCAGCGGGACACAGGGAGACAGAGGGAGATGCAGGGCTGAGAGCTGGGAGGCTGAGAGAGGAGGACCACGGTGAAGACCACGAGCGTGGTGGAGATGACGAAGACAGTGAGGACAGTAATCGTGGTGGGGATGGACGACCATGGTGGGGATGAAGGCGGCGGTGGTGTAGACAGCAAGCACAGTGGAGATGGGTGAGCATGGTAAGCACCATAAAGGTTCTAGAGAGCATCTGACCAAGTTCAGACTTGACTGTGAAAGGGTTTCTCCAACCCAAACAACCCAATAACGAGCGCAATGGAACAGTGAGGGCAGTGGGAGCAGGGAGACTGGTGGACTCCATGAAGGCAGTGGCAGACTGAGCATGGTGGGGTCAGGGAAGGAGCTCAGGTGGCTGAGCGTGACAGGGAAAATGATGAACCTGGTGGGGACTGTGCAGGCGCTGCAGTCGATGAACATGGTGGGAATCGGTAAGGCAATGGCAATGGAGTGGTGTGGTGGGGATGAAGAAGGTGACAGGGACCGCTTATTCACAGCAAGGACACTAGGTTTGGTGTGGATGTCCCACCAAGCCCAAAGGGAAGACAGGGCTGAAGGCCCACCCTGAGTCCCCCAGGGCCTTCCCCAGCCAACCAGGGTTGCCATGGCCTCACCTGGTGTGCTGCTGGAGGTGGGACAGCTGGCGGAAGGACTTCTCACAGTAGGAGCAGTGGTAGGGTTTGACGCCCAGGTGGATACGCAGGTGCTGGGCCAAGTAGGAGGCGTTGGCAAAGGATTTGGAGCAATGGGGGCACTTGTGGGGCTTGGCCTCAGTGTGTGACTTAGAGTGGATCTGCATCTCCGACTTGGTGAAGAACGTCAAGGGGCAGACCTTACACCTAGCGAGGTGGGGTGGAGAACGCTGTAGGAACTGAGCTGGGCTAGGGGGGAGCATCCCACATCAGCCCAGGCCCCTCAAGTAGGTGGGCGCCTACCTGTACGTCTTGCCCTCCTTAGCAGTCTCACCCGAAGCCAGGATGGGGTATGGCACCACCAGGACCGGCGGTCCCGAGGGATTTTCCGCCTTGATCTTCTTCCGTCCTCGTTCGGCTTTGGGTGCTCCCAGCAAACCGTGGCCCTGGATTGTCTTGATGGAGTCGAGGAGAGGGGGGCTGGTGATTCCTGAGATTAGGGTGGGCGAGGAGGCGATGAGGCGGCTCTGGCTGGTGGAGGTGGGTGTTGATGGGGTGGTGGTCCCTGTCCCCGGGCTGGACTCTGAGGTGCTGACTGCTGCTGCACGGGAAGCCAGCCCCAACCCTAGTGGGCAAAAAGATGGGACAGGGAGATGTTTCAGGGGATACACTGTCCTGTTTTCTCTCCCAAAGTGAGGAGAGAGCTGCAAACCCCTCATAATGATGGTGGTACCTGTGACAGTGCTAGTGGCCGGGCGGGCATGAAGGGCCACATCGGGCTGAGGGACAGCTTGAGGGTGAAGCCCTGGGACCTGCTGGAGTTTGGGGAGGGACATGATGGATTGGCTGCTTTCAGCAGGGGAGGGAGGCACCAGAAGGGGCTGCTGGGAGGCCACTGAGGTGGGGGGCAAGTGTGGGGGACGGATCTTCTCTGCCATCAACTGCTCCTTGATTTTGTTGATGAGGACCAGGTTGTCCAGCTGGTGGGTGGAAAAAGCAGAGAGGTGCATCAGGGTGCAGGAGCTGGTACACCCTCCTCACCCCTGGAGTCTGACTGCCCCAGTGCGGGACCCTACCTGGCTGGGCATGGTTGGGGGGGGCGGCCAGAAGTAGGGGTTGTTGAAGCGAGGTTCCGCCATCCTGTGGGGAGAGAGAACAGGCAAAAGTTGCTGGAGGTAGCACCTGCCGCATGGACTCCTGCAACCCACCTCAAGCCCCCACCCCAACACCTTCCCAAATGAAGGCAACACCTAGGCTCTGAAGGAGGGCAGGGAGCAGGCACGGAGCAGGCAGGGCTGGGAAACGCCCTGAGCTGGAGGTTTCAGCAGGACCAGGGCACCACTGAGATCCCTCGAAGACCCTAAAAGCCAGCAAGCGCAGCAGGAAGCGATTTAGCGAGGCTGGGGTGGGGCAGCTGTCAAGGAAGAACTCCCAAGTCCTGAGAGGATCTGCAGCACTCCTCCGGTATCTCCAGGAGGGATTACAGAGATGGACAAGAGCAAGGGCGAGCGCAGCGGTGGCACACTGACCCCAAACCTAATCCTGGCTGAAACCCCCAACCAAGGCCTCTCCAATCCCAAGCTGAGGGGCTGACAGTGTCCACAGGAGCTTGGCCAGAAACCCTGGCTGCAGTGGGGCCAAAGATCCATGGAAACACTTAAAACCTTGGGAAAACCATTGTGAAACCCACCTTCAGGTCATAGGAACCATAGGGAAGGGGGACATCAGACACCTCTGGCACAGACATGCGTCAGCATACCGGCAAAGCCCACCCTGCGGCCGACACATCTACAGGTACCCAGGAAGACACCTCCTACTTCCACAGCGTGAGCGGAATGGGGCAGCGAGCCTTCCTCCTCCTCACACTCACTCACTGCCCCTCAGCAAAAATCAGAGCCCAAGCACCGGAGGCAACACACGGCAAAACAGCCACCGGCTGGATCCTTCCCACTATTTTTCGGGGAAACTGATGAGGGTTCCCCATGCCCTGGCACTACAGAGCAGCACGGCGAAGTAAAAGGCGCGTTTCAAGGCAACTTGCAGTGAGCCCCAAGCAGCCAGAGCCATTCCGCGTGGCACAACCCCAAAGCCACAGCTAAGCCAGGCACTGCAAATCAGGGTGTTGACCCGATCCAGGTCACCTCCCACCAAATCCCAGCCCCTCCAAGAGCAAGCAGCCCCTGAGCCCTGTGATAACCCCATGAACAATTCTGGTTCCCTCTGTTTCCTCTCCATCCACCATAGTTAGCCCCACCTCCGTGGCAGAGCCAGGAGCCCTGTTCAGTGCCATGGGGGAATTGCTGGGGCAGTTCCCAGCACCTTCCTGCCCCGGACGCTGCTTCATTGCCGCTTTCTGCCGCTCAACGCTCCCAGCCCACCCACCGCCTCCATGCATCCAGGTAAACACATGGCACACCATGCCCAGGATGAGGGCTCTCTGGGTGCCCCCAGCACAAACCCCACTGTCCCAGCTTGGTCTCAGGACAGGAAACTGTTGCTAGGATGAGAAAATGGGGTTTTTGGAGCTGTCCTCCCATCCCAGCAGGTACCCTGTGACCTCTGCCCATCCAACTGTCCGCTCTCTGCCCTATGCCCACAGCGCGCCAGGCTCCACCAGAGCCATTAGCAGAACCAGGAAGGACTGTGGCTCTCCAACCACCGTCAGGACACAGCACAAAGTGTTGCCAACACACCGAGGACCCCTTGTGCATCTCTACAGGGGACGGTGGCAGAGGCAGGAAAGGAATGTTGGGGAGGAAAGTGGTAACACTGGGCATATCCCCCCTCGCCTCCACTTGAGGAGGTCTTATTGATTACAAATTATCTGCAAAACCACCAGGCTGGGAGCTCGATGAAGCTGCATGGAATAAAAAGACAGGGCTGGTGAGCCAAAAACCCACCGTAAAATCCCTGCCCAATACCACGTTAGGAGTTGAGGGGGACTTCAGTGGGAGTGGAAGGAGTGGCTTCCCCCTCTGCCAGGGCTGCCAGGGCTGGAACAGCTCAGGGAGGGAGCAGGAGGGGATATAAAGCAGATGGGGAAAAAGAAATTATCTGCAAACTCGTATTTTCCTCTCGTCTCAGTGAACTATGAAAAACGCAAGCCAACACGCAGTGGGGAAAAAGGGAAACCTATTAAACTGGAAATGATGAAGGGTGGGGAATGCTGCAGCGCAGGGCTCCAGCGTTCCACAGGGTGCCTGCCGGCAACTCACAACCCCATAAGCTTCTCTGAGCAGAGGGAAATGCCCCCGGGCGGTGGAAGAGCCCCTGCCATCCTCTACGGGCACCAGACTTGCCCAGGATTGTTCCAGGGTGGGCACAACAAGCAGAGGAGGGGGGCAACATAGGAAAAGTGAGTGGGAGGATGTGCTGGAGCTCTATAAAGACGAAGCCCAGTGCTGAGCTGCCATGGATCGGGGTGGTACCTAGCATCACCTCAAACAACATCAGCGCCACCACCTCCACAGCCAGGGGAAACGCAAAGAGCGGGAGAAGCTGGGGCGAGGGGGGGTGCCAAGGCAGGGAAGGGTGGGAGAAGGGGTGCGGCGGTGGCAGTGAGGGGAATTGGCGGTGCCGAGGGACAGCCGGACACCGGTGGGTTTTGGTACTCACAGGCTGGCCTCAGGAGCCAGGTGGCCGCAGCTGCCTGGGGAGACGTGTCGATGAGGCTCCAGAGTGATGGGAGGTAGATGATGGCACGGGTGGGCACGAGCTCACTAGAGCCTTCCAAATTCCTACCCAACTGCCGCTAAGTCAAGCTACAGTTCTCTAGGGAACGCCTCTACCTTGGCAGCCCTCTCTGTCTCGCCTTCGCTGAAATAAAAAGAAACAAGAGATTTCTTTGCACGGCACCGCCAAGAGAAAAGGGGCAGCTCCCGGGCACCAGCGAACCTGAGGATGGCGAGTGCTCACCCACCCGGTGTGACCAGCAAGAAGATGGGGAAGCAAGGGGAAGGTGTTTGGAGGGTTAAAGCATGCCCCTGGCCCAGCAGGAAGCCAAGCCCTTGGCAGCCCCGACCTGACAGCACCAGGACACTGACCTCCCCTATGTCCCCACACCCCGCGCCAAGCAGTGAGCACAGGAAAGCCAACAGCAGCCCGAGACAGTGCAGCGGGTGAGAGCCAAGCGAGATAGAGGTCCCCTGCGTGTGTGTCCTCCGAAGTCCTTCACTGCCATGGGACAGAACTGCGTCCTCACCGCTTCCCATGGCCAGGTGAGGGCAGAACATGGCTCTGCCTCAGCTGCCCCCTAAAAACCATCTAGCTGCAGCTCCTCTCCCCCCCGTGTGCAAGCAGGGTTTGCCTACAATGGTTTTTCGAGGAAAAGCGCATAAAGGAAAAAAATCCCCATCCCAGAGGCGTCAGGGTGGGAAAGTAGCATCCAGCTCCACGGTGCATCAGCCTGCAGGGAGGTGCAGCCCTCCCTGCCCAGACTGTCCTCTTCCGGGTGGGATTTGCCCCAAAGCAGGGTGGCAGGAGGCAGGCAAGGCTGAGAGGTGAGACCCAGCATGGGCCAAGGGGGCCTGACCGCGCGCCAGAAGAATTCACCCAAGATGGAACCAATTAAACCCCACGTTTCCGCCCCCCTAAGGGCCATTTGCCGGTGTTTCGGATTTTTCAGTCATATCAACCCAAAAGGAGCCTCAGCAGAGAGGAGGGGGAGTCCCTGGGTGGGCAAAGGGGGTGCGCGGGTGCAGGGATGAGGAGCCAAGCGCCAGCATGAAGCACAAGGGGAGGCAAAGCCACGCTGGAGCCTGCTGCAAGGATCCCCCAGCCCTGGGAGGGGGGAAGTGGTGAGCCAACACTCTCCAAAAGATATGGGTGGGTAGGGGTGATGTGGGGCAAACCCAAATACCGGAGGACAAAATACCATCTGTCCCATCACAGCCCATGGGGAAACCCAGTGCCCATGGGGGCACAAACCAAACATGGGGCCAAGTGTCGCCCCGCCCAGCACTAGGGGGATTTAATCCACTCCCTTAGGTCCCCAAACACAGCCATGCCCACCCAGCCCCATTAAAAGAGACCAGCTGGGCACCCTGAGGCAGCTGGAAGAGCACCTGTGAGTGCTGGCGGGTGGGGGGCACCAAAATGGGGGCTGCAAAGGGGTTCGGCGCAAAGAGGCAGCAGGCACACACCGGATCCAACATGCACTTGTGCCACTGCACCTACCAACTCAACATCCACCAGTTCTTTGGGGGAAAAACCATAATGGGGGGTGGGAGACATGACTTGAGGGAGAAAATGATCATTTTCAGGCAGACAAACAGATCTGAAAACAGACATTTCGAGCAGATGTCGTGTACACGATACCCTCCGCCACCCAACCCCACACCCCCAACCAAAACGCCCCAGGAGGGCTGAAGCCCATCCGCACTATCACCACAGGCATCCACGCAGCAGCACCCACGATGTTCCGCGTGGACAGCTGCACTATTTTTATCCACATCCACGCCATTACACGCGCCCGCGCCGCTCAGCGCCACAACACGTTCTTTTCGTGACACAAATAAATACCGATGTAGACGGGGTTTGGGGTGCTTTGCTTTTTATCTCCGGTAAAGCCCACCTCTGCGAGTACTGGCGTTGCTTCCCCTTATCTGCGTCCATCTCCAGCTCTAGCTGAGCCCGGGTGCTGCACGCGGGGCGTTTTTCTACGGGGGGACAAGGAGGACAACTTCACACACCCCGAAACCCACCGCCAGCCCCCGGCGCGCGACATCCTACAGCCAAGGAGGAACAAAAGCGCAGCGGCTCCAACCTACCCGACCCGTGGGAACGCAGGGTTTTTCCTGAAAATAGAGAATACATTTTAAAAAAAAAAAAGAACAAACAAACAAACGAAGTGTGTTTTTTTCAGCCCGGCTCACCCCCAAGCTGCCTGCAAAGCTGAGGGAGAGATGCGGGGCTCGCTGGAAAACCGGGGTTGAAATTCATCCCCTCTGCCCCTCGGCAAAACACACGCCGGGTGGGACCCAAAACTTTCTAACCTCTCTGCTACAAAAATCACTTTTATAATCTCAAAGGCCTCGGGCTCAAAGCCACTGTCGCCCACTCCATCGTCCCCGGATTAAACGACCCGGCTGACGTCCGAAGGACCGCAGGACACAAAAAAAACCCGACCCGACCGGGGCCTCGCTGGAGGAAAGAGAAATGGAATCAGCAAATGAATCGCTCCTGGGCCGAGAGGCATCTGCGGCTCCTCCGCTGGCTGCGCACAGCGCCCGGGGCCCCGCCACGGCGGGAAGATTAGGGAGGTATAAATAGTCTGTGGCTACACACACACGTCCAGGCAGACAGACAGACAGACCTCTGCGAGCACCGCCACGGAAATGCGGGTTCCCTGGCTAGAGCCGTCGCAGCCTCCAGCCAGCCAGGCGCTTTCTAGACAAAACCGGTTAATGCGGAAAAGAGAGGGAAGAGGCAGGAAGAAAAAAAAAAGGGGGGGAAGGAGGGAATAGAGAGATATAATTATAATAACAACAATAAGCGGCCCCCCCGCGCTGCTTCCGCCACCCTCCGCGTCAGCAGAGCGGAGCCGTCGGCCACGAAGCGCTGAAGGAGCCAGGAAGCTGCAAAGAAATGGAGAGGCAGACCCCCACCCCAGGCAGGCACCATCCGCTGCACGACGTGCGCTCGGCTGCCACCAACTTCTCCATCAGAGCAGCCGCGGGGCGGGGAGAGGGGGAGAGGGCACCCAGCGAAACGGGAATTCTCCGGCGCGGCCCCCGCCGCCTTCCCCCCTTCCCTCCCCTTTTCCTTCCCCCTTCCTCCTCAGCCAAGAAGGGGGGCAGCCGTGGCGAGGACCCACTGCGTTTGAATAAAGAGGGAGAGCAGGGCCAAGTTTGGCATGAGGCGAAGTTGAAGCCCTCGACCTGGCAGGGAGGGAGGGGACGGGTGGCGAGAGGGGGGCTTTTTCCTTCTTGTGATTTTTCATGACAAAAAGGCCGGGGGGGGCGGTGAGGAGGGCGCCGGGGCCGTGGAGAAGGCGCCGGGGCCGTGGGGAGGGGGCCCGGCCCGGCTGAGCGCTGCCCCCCGGCGCACCCCGCACATTCTCAGACGGTGCCATTAAAAT
>VXBP01007955.1:230409-246387 GCA_013400115.1 Rhinopomastus cyanomelas | reverse complement strand
GGGAGGCGGGGCGGGCTGCCTTGAACCGGGTGCTCGGCGGGGGCTGGTCTCGAACCCGGGTCTTGCTGGGAGCGGGGGGGCGGCCTCGAAGCTGGGTCCTGCGGGGAGCGGTCGCGAACCCGCACCCGTCGTTGCAGCCTGCCCGCAGCCTCCCTGCTCGCCCCCAGTGTTCAGCCTCATCTCCTGGGCCGCCTTATTNCCCATTGCCACCTGACTCCCCTATTCCGTCTTATGTCAGTCCCCCTTTGCCATCTGACCCCCTCGTTGCCCCCATCGCAGTCTGCCATTGCCATCTGATCCTCCCCATTTCCCCCTATTTAAATCCGCCATTTCCTCTCGACCCTCCCACTGCCCCTCATTGCACACCCCTGTGCAGCCTGAGCCCCAGTTCTTCCCCACTGCAATCACTTAGAGCCCCAGATATCCTCCTGACCCCTAATTCTTTCCTCCTGCAACACTTTTATTGCAGCCTGACCCCTGGTTCTTCCCCTATGCAAGCCTCTCAGTGTAGCTTGACCCCCCACCAGTTGTCCGCATTGCAACCCTCCAGTGCAGCTTGATCCCTCAATTTCTCATCATTCCAATCACTGCATCCCCCTCAGCGCAACTGGACCCCCATCCTCCCTATTGCACACCCTTTTAATTCCACCCAAAACACTTCTGCTGCTCCCTGATCCCAAATTCCACCTTGTCTCCCTAACCTTTATACCCAGGCTCCCCAGTTCTCCCTACCCTGGGCCCCTTCTTTACCACCTGTGCCCCAGCCTCTCACCCAGCCCCAAGCCATGGCTTGCAGCCTCAAGGATGAGCTGCTGTGCTCCATCTGCCTGAGCATCTACCAGGACCCGGTGAGCTTCGGCTGTGAGCACTACTTCTGCCGCCGGTGCATCACTGAGCACTGGGTGCGTCAGGAGCCCCAGGGCACCCGTGACTGCCCTGAGTGTCGCCGAACCTTCACCGAACCCACCCTGGCCCCCAGCCTCAAGCTAGCTAACATTGTGGAGCGGTACAGCGCCTTCCCTTTGGATGCCATCCTGGGCGCCCAGCGCAGCCCCTTCCCCTGCAAGGACCATGAGAAGGTCAAGCTCTTCTGCCTCACTGACCGCACTGTTGTCTGCTTCTTCTGCGATGAGCCTGCTGTGCATGAGCAGCACCAGGTCACCAACGTGGATGATGCTTTTGAGGAGCTACAGGTGGGACCATTCTTCTCTACCTCCTCTTCTCTGCCTCCTTCCCTCTCCCTTCAGAATCCCATGCCCAGAGCTGCACCTCTCAGTCTCAGTGTCTGTCCCATCTTGCTCTTGGCTCCTGCCCACCCTTCCATGGATCCATATGCACTTCTGCACTTGCCCCTGTAGGATCCTTGTTCTCCTGCCACATTAGAGACACCCAAGCACCCTGTGGATCTGCTGAGCTGTGCCCCAAGGCTTTACCCACCCCTTGGTTCTGCCTTGTGCCAGCAGGGAGCAGCCATGCCCCTGCGCCCCCTTTCCCATGGCTCCCATAACTTCATGGGCTGGATTTGGGCAGGAAAGCTGCCTGTTGGGATCTCTTTTGTTGCTTCCCAGCTCTGCTATTTTATGATGCTTTTTTTTGCAGCGGGAGCTGAAGGAGCAGCTCCAGGGTCTGCAGGAGAGTGAGCGTGGCCACACTGAAGCCCTACACCTCCTCAAACGGCAGCTGGCTGAGACCAAGGTATGGTGGGGATGTGGCTGTGACCCCCACTGGGGCTGGATCCAGATTCCCACCAGCCCTCCCCTCTGCCTACCTCGTCCAGCAGGGGCAGGATCACAGCTGGGATTGGGGTTTTCTCTGGTAAAGCCCATCGGCCCACCTCACTGACCTGCATTTTGGGACCTCCAGAGTCACCAAACCCCACAGTTTCAGGGTTCTACCCCATTTTTCCCTTCCCCACTACCCCAAAATGTTGATGAAGTTGCCTGACAGGCTGCGCATCCCTCTGCCGTTTCCTTCAGGGCTGCTATTCTTTATCTTTTTAGTTACATTGTGTTTTATACTCATTGTCATCTCCTTGCTGAGGACTCAGCTTTCAGCGAGGTTCAGTTCTTTTGCTCCAATCCCGCCAGCCACGGGAGAGGTTTTTAGATTTTGTATAGGAATATGCAGTCAAAAATCTGCCTTCGGAAGCTTGGAGCGTCCAGAATCCTTTGGGTTACTGAGGCTGGGCTGGCTTATTTGGGGAATTCTGGTTTCACAAAAGGATTGGGGTTGCTTTTGGGGAGATCCTGATCTTCACCTGTCCCCCGGAAGTCCTCAGCGAAGAGTCTGCGGGTGACGATCGGGGAGGCTTTCGAGAGGCTGCACCGGCTGCTGCGGGAGCGGCAGAAGGCGATGCTGGAGGAGCTGGAGGCGGACACGGCGCGAACACTTACCGACATTGAGCAGAAGATCCAGCGCTATAGCCAGCAGCTGCGCAAGGTGCAGGAGGGCAGCCAGATTCTGCAGGAGCGTTTGGCTGAAGCTGACAAACACACCTTTTTAGCCAGCGTTGCCTCCCTTTCTGAGAGGTGGGTGACACCGTGTTGACACTGGGGTCCCCCACGTCGTCCCTTCCTTTTGTCCATCATCTCCCCTTTGCAGACTGAAGGGGAAGATCCACGAGACCAACCTGACCTATGAGGACTTTCCTACATCCAAATACATGGGACCGCTGCAGTACACCATCTGGAAATCCCTCTTCCAAGATATCTATCCTGGTGAGGGGTGCGGGGGTCCTGGCGAGAGACGGGGCTGGGGACATCAGTGGTGAGGTGTGGAGATGAAGAAAGAGGTGAGGGAAGAGGGCCCACCAGCAAGGGATAGGAATGGGGACAGGGACATCACTGCTAAGGGATGGTACAGACTGGTTGAGGGATGGGCACAAACCAGTGGCCTGCACACCACAGTGGTTTGCAAACCAGTGGGACAGAGCTGCCTGTACTGAATCTGAGGACTGTGTTGATGTCTGTCCCTCACCTTGTCCATCCTCCCTACCAGTGCCAGCAGCCTTGACACTGGACCCTGGCACAGCTCACCACCGCCTCATTCTCTCGGACGACTGCACCATCGTGGCGTATGGCAACCTGCACCCCCAGCCACTGCAAGACTCTCCCAAACGCTTTGACGTTGAGGTCTCGGTGCTGGGCTCAGAGGCATTTGGTGGGGGGGTGCACTACTGGGAAGTGGTGGTGTCTGAGAAGACCCAGTGGATGATCGGCTTGGCACATGAAGCCGTCAGCCGCAAGGGCAGCATACAGATCCAGCCCAGCCGGGGCTTCTACTGCATTGTCATGCACGATGGGAACCAGTACAGTGCTTGCACTGAGCCCTGGACCCGGCTCAATGTCAAGAGCAAGCTGGAGAAGGTGGGTGTCTTCCTGGACTACGACAAGGGGCTCCTCATCTTCTACAATGCCGATGACATGTCCTGGCTCTACACCTTCCGCGAACGGTTTCCCGGCAAACTCTGCTCCTACTTCAGCCCTGGGCAGAGTCATGCCAACGGCAAGAATGTTCAGCCACTTCGCATCAACACTGTCCGCATTTGATGGCAGGGGGCCTGTCCGGCCCCCCCCACCCCTGGGTGCTTTCCCACTGTTTGGGCTGATCCTGCCCCAGGAACTGCCCTGGTGCTGGGCAGGAGCCAGAGCTTTTGCCCCCACCCTGTCCTGTGCTTCCAGGGGGACCAAGTAGGGGGTGTGGGGGCCTGGGCTGCTGCAATAAAAGGAGTTGAGAGACGGGGCTGGGTGGTGGACAACCCTTGGCAGGGGTCAGGATGGGCCATACAGTGCTGCAAAATGCCGCCTGTGCGTTGCCAGGGCATGCTGTGCTGGCGGTACCATGCCACGGCACACTGTGCAGGGCCATGTGTGCAGCACCATGCCACTGTGCACTGGCCATACAGTGCTGCACTCCTGTGCCATGCCACGCATGCTGTGCCATGTTTGTGACACCATGCCTTAGTGGCCCAGGTGGTGCCACACTGTGGGTCCTGCACTGGCGTCGTGCTGGGCTGTGCTGTACATCCTGTGCTGCACCACGCGGTGCATCGTGCTCCTGGCGTATGGTGCCATGCTGGAGCTGCTGCACCATGTGCTCTGAGCGAAGGCTGTGCAGTGTGCCCACCGCTGTGCCGTGCAGGCTGTGCTGTGTGTGTGCTGCTAGCCCATCATGTGCTGCACCGAGGGGCTCTGTACGTGGCCCTGTGCTTTGGGTGGTGGGCGCTGTGCTGCCGTGGCCTTGGAGATGGGTACCTGTAGGGGATGCTGCATACGTGCAGGTACCACATCGGGGCTAGGGCTGGGCGAGGGGTGCTGAGCCGTGTAGGGTGTTTGTAGGGGCGGAGGGCATGGGGCTGTGCGTGGGTCAGGCTGTGCAGAGGATGTTGTGAGTGGGGTGGGCTGTACGGGACTGTGCTGCGTACGGGTGCGGGCTGTAAGGGGTCGGGCTGCGTGAGGGCCGNGGGCGGTGCGGGTGGCGCGGGATGCTGCGGGGGAGGTTGGGGAGACCCTGGGTTGGTGGGAGGTTGTGGGTCGGGGCAGAGCCGCGGCCCCAAGAGGGCTGTGGGGTCGGGGGCAGGCCTTGGGGTCTGTCTGTGGGGCTGAGGGCAGCGGGGGCCCCGGCGTGACCCCTTCCCCTGCCCGCCCCGCCCCAGCCATGGAGCCGAGCGGGGGCGGGCGCAAGGAGCGGCCGAAGCCGCGGGAGCCGGCCGCTCGCCTGGACAAGGCCAAGCAGAAGTCGGCCCAGACGGAGCTGAAGCAGCGGCAGCGGGCGGAGGGGACAGAGAGACCCCCGGGGGCNGGCTCTGTACGTGGCCCTGTGCTTTGGGTGGTGGGCGCTGTGCTGCCGTGGCCTTGGAGATGGGTACCTGTAGGGGATGCTGCATACGTGCAGGTACCACATCGGGGCTAGGGCTGGGCGAGGGGTGCTGAGCCGTGTAGGGTGTTTGTAGGGGCGGAGGGCATGGGGCTGTGCGTGGGTCAGGCTGTGCAGAGGATGTTGTGAGTGGGGTGGGCTGTACGGGACTGTGCTGCGTACGGGTGCGGGCTGTAGGGGGTCGGGCTGCGTGAGGGCCGGCTGCGTCAGTGGGACGGATGGGAACGCGATCGGGGGGGGGACTCGCGTGTTGCGGTCTTCTCGGCCGCCGGCGGGTGCGCTGCAGCATCGTTCTCGCCTCCGCCAGCGGCGCTCGGGCGCTGCTGGGCCGGGCGGGGGCAGTGCTGCGCAGAGGGGGCGGGGCTTCGCCGCCATCTTGGCTTCGGAGCGGCTTTGCTGGTAGCGGGAGCAGGGCGGTGAGGGGAGCGGCTTGGGGCTGAAGGGGGGAGTGTGCGGCCGCGCAGGTTGTGTGTCTGTGTGCGTGGTCAGTGGGGCTGGGGGGTTTGTGAGGGGGCTGGAGTGGGGAGATGGGGCGGTGCGGGTGGCGCGGGATGCTGCGGGGGAGGTTGGGGAGACCCTGGGTTGGTGGGAGGTTGTGGGTCGGGGCAGAGCCGCGGCCCCAAGAGGGCTGTGGGGTCGGGGGCAGGCCTTGGGGTCTGTCTGTGGGGCTGAGGGCAGCGGGGGCCCCGGCGTGACCCCTTCCCCTGCCCGCCCCGCCCCAGCCATGGAGCCGAGCGGGGGCGGGCGCAAGGAGCGGCCGAAGCCGCGGGAGCCGGCCGCTCGCCTGGACAAGGCCAAGCAGAAGTCGGCCCAGACGGAGCTGAAGCAGCGGCAGCGGGCGGAGGTGACAGAGAGCCCCCCGGGGCCGGAGTCGGGACCGGGACCGGGGCTGGGGCCGCATCCCAACCTCCTGATCTCTTTTGCCCCCTGCCCTGCAGATCTATGCTCTCAACCGAGTGATGACAGAGCTGGAGCAGCAGCAGTTTGACTCCTTCTGCAAGCAGATGCAGAACTCTGGGGATTGAGGGGGCTGCGTCCTCCCACCAAGGGACCCCAGACCTCCTCGTTTGCTGCTCATCCTCTTTTCTAACCTTTTTGTTATTTATTTTTTATAAATAAAATCTGGTGGTTCCATATTTCTTCGGCTCTTGGTACCTCAGAGGCTCTGTGCTCGCTCAGTGCCAGGTGGGAATGAAGCAGGGCAGGCCAGATAGGGACTGGCTGCCAGAGCAGCTGCAGCCACCAGCTGCCAAGTCTGTCCCGACTCGCACCAAGTCGGACCTCAGCTCACCCATCCCCTTGCCAAGGGGAACAGTCCTGCACTCCCTGTGCCTGGACTCGGCCGCTGTGCGAGTACCACATCCAGCTTTTGCAGCTGCTCATGTCAAAGGAGCCTCCCCAGAGAACCCTTGAGTGTTTCTTGCTCAGCGCGAAGTTTGACCTTCGCTTCCTTCCTCCACCCACACCCCTCCACTTTGTCCAGCATCCTCTGGCTTTTCCAGAGAGTTCGGAGCGACGTTGCTAAATCCTGGTTTCCCCTCCCACGCCCCAGCCAGTCAACACTGAGATGGGGCAGAAGATGAAACGTATCTGAGTGACCCGCTGCAACGGGTGAAACAACACACAGCACACACAGCACGCCGCTGGGGGATCTGACACCCAGGCTCCTCTGGAGAGTGGGTCAGTGCTCCTCCAGCAGGGAGGAGACATCCTCATTTCTGAGCATCTGCATCTCCCTCTTGCAATAAATGAACAACAACATAAGGCAGGAGTGAGCCCCGGCTTTCCCATTCTCCCCCTACAGGGAAGGGTTTGAGGTGCTCTGGCGCGGGGCCATTGTTCTTGCAACAGGGCTGGGGCTTTGCTCACCCCTGTTGTGAGGAACATGGTGTGGGGAGGTTGTTTTGGGGCCTTTCACTCTGCTTCATTGTTTCCCTTTTCTAAACAAGATTGGACTTGGGGAGAAGAGTGAAGCAAGATGCTGGTGGAGGAGACAGCATCACCCAAGAGCAAGGAGGAAGAGGAAGGCTTTACTGCTCAGTAGGTGAAAGCAGGGCCTGGGCCTTGCAGCTCCAGATGGCGAAGGGGAAGACTATGTAGGATGTTGTCCACGTGAGGCAATAGACAGAAGCCACTGCTGCCGGTGCAAATAGGACAGCCAGCACCCCTGCAGATGGGAAAAAGCCTTTGGGATGTGCCCCCTTCTCTGCCCCTGCCTTGGGGCTGTTAATTCCCCACCTCGTTGATTTCATCCCCATCTTTACCTCCAGCATAAACCACTTTTTTCCAGAGCTGTGACTCCAACACCTTGTCGTGGGGGTAGAAACCTCGATCAACCATACAGAGGATCATGACGGCGGCGGTGATACGCAGCAGCGTGATGTTTCCCTCCGTCAGCAGGAAGGTGCCTGCCAGCAGTGAGGATGCGTAGGGACAGGGCAGCCCTCGATACGTGAAGGGGATCCCTGCTGGGTGCCAAGAGTTCAGCTGTGGTATGGGGGGAGAGAAAAATCCCAGCCGCTCCAAAACCACCCACCAAAGCGCTCAGCTTACTGCTAGAGAAGAAGCAGAGGCGAGTGAACACAGCCATGACGTAGGCTATGACCAGGAGCCCATCCAGGACACCCTGTGGCTGCAGCAGCAGAGCTGTGGCCAGCCCGAAGGTGGTAAAATCGGCAAAATCATCCAGTTTGGCACCTGTGGGCAGGGAGTGGGCAGCTGCTGTGGGGGGCACAGGGAGTGGGGAGGACCCAGCACGGGGTTCTTGAACCGTACAATAAACTCACCCAGTGCTGAGCAGGTGTTGAGCCAGCGAGCAACGGCTCCGTCAGCCAGGTCGAGCAGGAACCCAATGAGCAGCAACCAGCACGCATGGGGGTATTGCCTGGGGAGGCCAGAGCGGGCAGGGATGGGGTGATGCTCCACTTGGCGATCCTCAGGTTTTACCCCTTTTCTCCTTTTGTTCCCTGCTCACCTGTTGAGGCTGCAGAGGATGGAGGAGAGGCCGGCCACCAGGTTGGCCACAGAGAGTCCGTTGGCGGCATTTCTGCGCAGGAACTCCAGCGTCCAGCCCTGGCCTGGCCGCTCACTCAGGAACAGGTTCTGTGTGCACTGGAAAATACCTGCAGCCCACACCGCAGCCGTGAGGGGCAGAACTGCAGCCGCCTGGCAGCCTGGGGGTCGCTTAAACCCCACCCCGAGATAGCAGTGCTGGGAAGGGAGAGACAAGCCCCACAGCTCCCCCGTCTCCTCCAGTGCTGGGAAGGAGCTGGAGGAGGTTTTGAGGGAGTTGGAGGAGGTTTTGGGGGGTGCTGCCTTGCTGGCCGTTCCCTCCTCAAACCGAAGTTCCCAAAACCCTTTTAGCAAACGGTAGGATTTTCGTTTTTGCTGTTGTTGGTGAAAACCCGCTGGAGGCAAAAATAAAAACCAGGGAAACCAATCAGAGAGCCACGAAAAGCAATTGAAAACGTGGAAACAATCCAAACCCAAGCTGAGACCAGAAGCCAACCCCGCGTTGAAGCTCTATTTGATCTTATGTACCTATAGGACTAAGCTTTAGAGACAGGGTTTAAGGATCATGTCCTACTAGTGGGCTTTGCACCCTGCCTTTGCCGTGGTCCCAAAGCCAGGCAAGCTGGGGAGATCCTTCATCTGAAAGAAAACAGCACGTCAGAGCAAGACAAGAGCCACCCCCTCCCGTCACCACCCCCAAAACCCGCTCCCAGCTGAGCTGGGCTCAGCTCAGCCCTTGCCACAGCACCAGAAACAGCTCCCGAGGTGCAAGAGGTGAGGAATTAAAACCTATCCAGGGTTGTGGGGATCCTGCTGGGGTCGGTGGCTCTGGCTGCAGCTGGTGACCTTTGGACACCACGCCCGAGCTGCCACCACAGGCTGAGCCTGAGGATGGAAAATCCACCAGCCTTGGCCAGGATCTGACGCTGCGGTCGCTCTGCTGCAGCAGGTTCACTGGCGCTGGTGGAATCTGGGGCTCTGAGCACAGACCCTGTGCTGTCCTCCTGCTTCTTTTCCTCAGTGGGGCCAGTTTAGTGGGTGAAAAGGTCTCCAGCAGCAAAACGTAGCAATTTTGGGGCTCTGTCACCATCCCCACCTTCCACAGCGCTGGGTGGGATCAGGCTCCTGGTGAGCGTTCCCAGTGCTGTGACTGCCCAGATACGTCACAATCCCCAGGCGTCGCCAGGGGGCCCCAGTTTGCCCCTTGACCCTTCCAGCACTTAGAGCCGAGAACTGGGGTAGGGTAGATTTCCCTGGTTCTGTGGATTTCGCTGCTATTGCTGATGTAAAAAAGGCAGACTTGGTTCTTCTTTGGGGTCCAGGGGTCTTATGCTCCCCAGAGCCCTTGGAAAAGAGGGTTCAGCTGGAGGAGGTGCCGAGTTCGCTTAGTTTTGGGGGCCGCTTCTTTATTTCAGCTGATTCCTGCCTCAGTTCACAGGGCTGAGCAGGCAGTGCTCAACCCCTAACCCCCCAAGCAGCAGTTTCTGGGGAGGAGAAACACCTCACCGTGGGGTCGAGTGGCATCGGGGCATTGTGCTGGCACTTACCGGTGGGTGGTGACACCATCCACATGTCTGCTGCAGTGGTGGTGGCGGTGCCCCAGCCAGGGGAAACTGAGGCCGGGGTGGGTCAGTGGGTGCTCGCCCAACCCGCAGCAATGCCGCGTTATATAAGGAACGGCCGGCAGCGGCTGAGTCAGCCCTTGGGGGTGGGTCCGGCCAGAGGCCACCGGGCTTTTCGGAGATGGCTGGCACCACCGGCGAGGGAGGAGCTGCCCAGGGGGAGGCTGGGGGCCCATGCCAGCCCCACAGCACCCGTGCCAGGCTTGCAGTGCTGCATGCCAGGCTCAAAGGCTCTGTGCCAGGCTTGCAGCACCCATGCCAGCCTTGTAGCACCTGTGTCAGGTTTGCACCACCCATGCCTGGCTTGCACCACCCATTCCAGGTGTGGACCACCTGTGCCATGCTCCTAGCAGCCTTGCATATAGCTGGGGCCATGTTCATAGCCCCTGTGCCGTGCTCCTAGAGCCCACAGCAGGCTTGCACCGCCCGTAGCCAGCTCATAGCACCCTTGCCAAGCTTGCGGCACCCACATCAGAGTCACAACAGCCACAGGATACTTGTAGCACCCGTGCTGGACTCTCAGCATCCACAGAAGCACCCTGCCACCGCCTGTGGCCAGTGCGACCCTGTGCCTTTTCACCACTGCTTCGCACTGCCGGTGCTGCAGAGGGGTTCTGGCTGGTGCTGATAAGAAACCACCGGCTCAGCCAGGTGCTGCCGGTTGAGGTCAACCCCGTGTCCCCCCAGCCTAGGGCCTCCAGCAAGAGGCACCCACTTGTGCAAGGGTGTCACGAGTTGGGGCAGCCTCAGCCCCCTCCACAGCCTTGCGGCAGAGAGGCTGCGATAGCTGTGGGGCCGTGGTGTTCCGGGACAGCACTGGCAGATGCCGGCGGTGATGCTGGGCCATGTCTGGGGGAGCAAAGGTCCCCCGGGACACGGTGACAAGGGGCCAATAAAACCTGTACAGCTCTGGCACTTGCTGTGGGAATTTTCCACCTGTAGCCTTGAGGAATCTGAGGGGTGCTTGTAGCACCCATCCTTGCACAGGGCTTGGGTGGGGCTGGGGTGCCCCAGTTGGGGGTCCCAGGGGTGCTGGCCACGATGGGGTGGCCAGTGAAAGGGCTCTTTGTTTGTTGTCACGCGCCAGTGGCGGTGGTTGCAGAGTGGCAGGCGGGAGAGAGACACTGCCACGGTCACGGGCAGCCCTGGGGCGCCTGGTGGGGGCCACTGCTGCGGCCTTGGTGGGGGGCCAGCCCTGCTGCGCCAGGGCACTGCCGAGTGCCTGTTCCCATGGCCTCAGGCCACGTAGCAGGGCCACCCCTGGGTCCTCGGGAGGCCTCTCCCCACGGCATCACGATGCCCATTCCTGTGACTTTGGGGCACCTTGGGGTGCTTGTCCCCGTAGCACATGGGTGTCTCTGGGTGCCCAGCCTCGTGGCATCTGGGCACCTCTGAGTGCTCATCCCCTGTGGCATCACAGCTCCTCGGGCCAAAACGTGCCAGTGGCCTCCGTGTGCTCATCCCTGTGACACCAGTGCCTCCGAATGTTGACCCTAGTGGTACCTGGGTGTCTCTGGGTGCCCACTCCCATGGAATCTGGACACCTCGGGGTTCATGCCCCCATGCCCATCCCCAAGGTACCTCTGGGTACCCTTCCCTGTGGTATCAGGGCACCTCTGGGGGCTCCCTGTGCACTCCCAAACAGCGCTGTCTGCTGCCCCGCGTGGCCGTGCCCAGCACACAGACGCGCCCTGGTGCCAGAACTCTGCTTTATTTGCCTGGTGCCACACAGGGAGGTAACTGCTGCCACCACCACACTCAGTGCTGGCTCATGGTCTGCAAGAGAGAAGATGCTCAGGGTGGGTGCGGCACCCACTTCAGCCACGGCCAGCACCCTGGACCCCAAAGTCTCATCTCCCCAAAGCCCTGTCACTCCATTTCCCCAGCATCCCAGCTCTCTGATGTCACAGCTTCCCATAGCCCTGGCACCCCTGGGTCCTGGTCCCTGGGCACTTCAACATCCTGGTGCCCTGGCACTCTGACACCACCATTCCCCAGCACCCACCTCAGCAATCCAGTCCTTGAAGGCAGACACCCGTGTGAAGACCGTTGGCTTCTTGGGTGCGTTGCAGCCCAGTGCTGAGACGAAGCTGGCGATGCCATGCACCTCCCAGGTCCCATTGGCTGCCTGGCAGTTCAGGGGACCCCCCGAGTCGCCCTGGGGTGTGGGATGGGTGGAGCGTCAGCACCAGTGGTGGGTCCTGGTATGTGCCCCCACCCTGGCGTGTCACTCACATTGCAGCCAGCCTTCTCATCGCCACCGGCACAGATCATGGTGCGACGGATGGAAAGGATCCCCCACCAGTCAGGCTGAGTGCAGCGGTCAAAATCCACCACGGGCAGCAGCGCCTGCTGCAGCTTCTCTGGCAGTGCCCCCCCCGCTGCCAGCTGGGCATTAGAGGGGGCCCAGAGTCCTGCCTGACAGCCCTGACCACCCATGGCCATCTATCCAGCCAGCCAGCCAACAGCCATCCATCCATTCAACACCCAACTATCCACCCACCCATCCATCCGGCCCTGCCCTTCAAGTCATGCACCCCTCCAGTCCTTCCTTCCACCTCTCCAATCCTTTCTTCCAACCCCCCACTCCTTCGTTCCATCCCTCCAACCATCTCCCCAACCACAGGCCCATCCTTCCCCCTCTCCCTCCCTCCGTCTGACAGACATCTGTTCCACATCCATGGATTGTCTGTCCACATCCGCCCATTCTTCCAGCCATCTCTCAATCTCCCCTTCCCTCTCCCAGTTCCCCTGACCCCCACTTCCCCCAGTACGCACTGGTCAGCCGTCCCCAGCCACTCAGGTAACAGGGGTACCCGTCAGGCAGGATGGTGTCTGCGGGCGGCAGCTGCCCCACCTGCACCTGAGTGTCGAGCACAGCTGGGCGCTGCAGCTTCATCAGGGCGATGTCGTTGCTGCCATGGAGACACAGGCCACGGTGAGGAGGCCCTTTGGGGCCCACGTCCTCAAATAGCCCCTGACACCACCAGCACCTGGGGACCCTGCTCACCCACAGGCCACGCAATAGCTTCGCCATTTGGGGTGGACGAAGATGTCGTTGGAGGCCACAGGGATGCGCTGCTCGGGGCCCTCAGCTGCGCCCATGTCGTACTCGCCCAGCACCACCTGGTATGTGAGCTTAGAGCTGCCCGTGGGCCGGGCGTCAGAGCGCCTAGCAGCACCCCAGGGTTCTGGAGCCCTCCTGCACCCTATATGTGAGCCCAGAACCCTATCCATGCCACAGCACCTTATGCCTTCACCTCACCATGCACCCTGCAAACTCCCCAATAGACCCTGCACCCCCATGCACCCATCTTGCACACAGCACCCAGCAGAACCCCCATGCACCCAGCACCCATCCTACACCCCCTTCCCCTCCATGCACCCACCTCTGCACCCTTTTAGCACCCTGCACCTTCCCTTACACCCTGCAACTCGCCCGCTCCCATTCCTGTGACCCCTCTGTATGCTTCACCTCTCCCGTGGCCACCTCTAGCTCCCTGTGCACACCCCCATCACCCTGTATCCCCTTGAATCCCTCCAAGCCTTCATCCCTGCCCTCTCCATCCCCTGCACTCATCCCTGCTGCGCCTGCCCCCCGCAGCCCCCCAAGGGTCCCTCACTTGATGCAGTGGGCAGCTGTCATCACCCAGTTGGCTGCGATGAGGGTTCCTCCGCAGGTGTGGCGGAACGTCCCATCCCGCTCATACTGCAGTGAGATCTGAGGGGACACACCGGTGGGTGCCACAGCACCTGGGGTGCTACCCCACCCCCACAACCCCTGCATACACCCTGCCTACTCACCTGCCAGGGCCAACTGTAGGGTGCAGCATCCTCCCCATTGACCACCCGGGAGTCGGGCAGCACAGCAGCATGGCCTGCAGGACAGGGTACCTCTCACTCAAGGGCACCCACCACTCCACCCCACTTTGGGGAGGTGGGTGGAGGGTTTGGGCACACAAAGTAGAGGAGAAACACCTTACCAGTGGCCACCAGCAACAGGAGGAGGCTCAGCATCATGTTCTGGCTCAGTCGGGGTGATCCTGGGTGGCTGCCGGCCTTAAATCAGGGCAGCCAAGGGCATCCCTGGGAATGGGCACTCGGTACCCACCTGGGTGCTGGGAGGGGTGCTGAGAGGGGTGTTAACCATTAACCATTGGGGGGACGTGGCACCTAGCACCCAGCCAGCCAACAGTCAACCAAGACCCTGTAGGTCCCAATACCCCTATAGACCCCACAGCACCTGTGTCTCTATAACCCCTTTGCCCCTGTAGAGCCCCCAGTCCTCCTGTCCCTGGTGTCTCACACAGCTTTTGTAGCTCCTGTGCCCCTATAGATCGCGTGCCCTCCTTGTCTTTGGTGCCGACCATAAACCTCTAAGCCTTTCTGTGTCCTTATAAATCTCAAATCCCATGTACCTAGTGCTTCCCATAGCCCTTTAACCTTCCTGCCTATGTCCTCCATACTGCCCTATGGCCCTACAGTCCCCATATAGTCCTTATAGCCCTCACAGACTCAGTGCCCTATATATCCACCCCAGGTCCCACCAGCCCTGTGCTCCCATAACCACACCACTGCCCTACACAGTCCCTGTGCTCCTGGTGAATGCCTCTTTTCTCCTATGGACCCCATATATCCCCTTGCTGCTTCCAGATCCCACAGTCCCATATTCTCAATGTTCCTGGTGTTCCAAATAGCATTTGTGCCCCTCAATAGCCCACTCACCCCACTCATATGCACCCTATAACCTGGTGTCATACAGAGCCCCTGTGTTACCTATGGCTCCCATATACCCTCAGAGCAGCTGTGATACCTGCAGCCCCTACACCACCCAGGTACCTGGTGTCCCCCGTGGGCCTTGTGTTCCCCACAACCTCATATCCTGGTACCTCTGCAGCCCCTATAACCGGAGCCCCTCTGTTCTCAGTGCCCCTGGTTCCTGCCATAGATCCTACAGACTCTCTAGTCCCTTGTACGGGTTCCCCCCAGAGTCCCTATAGACCCTGCACCCCTACAGACCATGTGCTCCTATAGACCCCATGGTCCCTAGAACTGCCCATGGTCCCTGTAACCCCCACAATGGGCCCTATAGCCCTCATACCCTCTCTGGCCCTGGTACCCCTCTGTGCCCACATAGACTCCATATAGCCCTGCCCCCGTGCCCCCTTCCACGTGAGTCCTGCGGGGGTTTCTGTGTTCTGCCCTGTCCCCGTGGTGTCCGTGGGCGTGCGCAGAGCTGCCTCCCGGTGTCCCCACGCTTGGGCAGGTGTCCCCGTGATGTCCCCACGGAGTCCCCCCCGTGTGCCCGCGGCAGCCTGCAGAGGGCCCTTCGTGTCCCAGCGACCTCTAGAGGTCCCTCCCGTCCCTGCGGGGACTCCCACGATGTCCCCGCACCACCCCACACGAGCGCCCCACGCCCCCAGCCGGGCCCTGCCCGNCCTCCACTGGAATTTGGGTCCCCTAAAGAAGTAGCGATCTCTCCCCGCGTGGAGTTGGGGTCCTCTAGAGGAGTTCGGATCCTCCCCGCGGGAGTTGGAGACCCCTGAACGATTTGGGGTCCCCCCGCGGCACAGGAGGCTGTTGCCCGTGTCCCCCCTACCCTGTCCCGTCAGGGGATTGATGTCCCCTCGGATAACGAGAAAGGGGAGGGGGTCCCGTTCCCCTGAGGAATTGGGTTCCCCCACCATGGGCCGGGCCGTCGCCGGGCCTCCCCATCCCTGCTGCCCTATGAGGAAACTGCCCCCAGTCCTGGCACGGGTGGGGTCTCCCTGCTCTGTCTCGCCTGCGAATTGGCATCTCTTGGGGTGGGGTCACTGTCACCCTTTCTGTCCCTTCAGGGAACCGGGGTCCCCCAGGTTCCCCGGGGGAGCTCCCCATCACCCCTCGGAGCCACCCGTGGGTCTTTGACGCGGGGCGTCAAGCTGCGCTCGCTGCCCCGCTCCCAGCACCCCTCTGCCTCCTTCACTCCGAGTGGGAGGCGGCTGTAGAAGCGCTTCATGCTGTCGGGGTGCTCCCCCCCGGCCCCCCATCCCCCTCTCCCGGCCGAACTAAATTTAAAGGGTGACGGGTGGCGCCGGCCTCTCCAAAAATAACTGTCCCAAAATACCCCCGTGGGGGCGGGGGGGCGTCTGGGGGTGCCCCTGGGGCTGGGGTCCCGGCTGGGATGCATCTGGGGAGGAGGGGGGTGTTCGACTCCTCAGGGCGCCCCCCTGGAGGTGCGGGGTGGGGCAGGGCTCCCCCCCAGTGGTTGGGCTGTTGGAGGAGGCGGGGGGTTGGCTGGGGGGTGTCCCCACGCAGGGTTGCAAGGGCTGGTGGGGAGATGGGGGTGTCCCCCGCCCTGTGTCGGGTGGGGTGGTTCGGGGCTGGGACGGTGCCCGGGGTGGAGAACAGAGGGGGCCTTGTTGCTC
Organism: Rhinopomastus cyanomelas; assembly: GCA_013400115.1. Classification (NCBI taxonomy): domain Eukaryota; kingdom Metazoa; phylum Chordata; class Aves; order Bucerotiformes; family Rhinopomastidae; genus Rhinopomastus; species Rhinopomastus cyanomelas. The sequence continues at coordinate 230,471 of VXBP01007955.1, read as the reverse complement.
GGGGGCCATGCTGGCAGGGCTGCGCCCCCCCCCCCCCCCCCCGGGGGGGCCCCCCCCCCCCC
>VXBP01007955.1:131347-225851 GCA_013400115.1 Rhinopomastus cyanomelas | reverse complement strand
TGGGGCAATTTGGGGGGCTGTAGAGCAGTTAGGGGTGGTGGGATGGACCGATCCAGAGGGATGTGGATGTTTGGGGGTGCAGGGGAAGTTCTGAGGGTACAGCAGAAAGATTGTGGGGTGCTGACTTGTCCCTTCACAGGCAGCTGGATGGCGACGTCTTTGTGGAGCTGGATGTGGGCTCCGAAGGGAACGGGGATGAGGGGCAGCTCAGAGAGGTCCTGCGGGACCTGCTGGCTGCTGGCTCCATTGCCTCCTACCTCACCTCGCCCCACGGCTTCCAGTTCCGGCGCCTGGGAGCTGGTAGGCACTGGGAGAGTCTGGAGGGGGGTCTTGGGGGATGTCTGGGGGGGGGCTATGGGGTGTCAGAGTGGACGGGGTTAGGGACATCCCCCAAGAGCACCTCACATATCCCGTCACGTCACCCAGTTCCATGTACTGAGATGTCTGGATGTCCTACCCCAACTTCCAAACCGGGGGCGGATACTGGGATCACCCTGACTATGACTTCCCCTACATACCAGTGACCTCCCACCAACGTGCCTGCACCCCTGGGGAATTCATGTGCCGCAGCGGCGAGTGTGTGCCCGGCGAGTACCGCTGCGACCGCCGGCCCGACTGCCGGGACAGCTCTGACGAGGACGGCTGTGGTGAGACCCCCTCTGTGACTCCCTGCACCCCAGCTGCCATCCTGTGTGACCTTGTAACATGTGAAACCCCTTGAGCCCAGGCTGTTTCTCTTGAAGCCCCCATGACACTCTTTGCCCTTCATTCGTCCCCATAATCCCCCCACCCCTCCTTCCCCCATAAACCTCCACAGCACCCCATTTGCCCTGGTAGCCCCCATAAACTCCCCACTGTACCAGCAGCTGCCCCCACATTCCCATTTCTCCCCGTGACCTCCTTTAACCACACCCCAGTTTCCTCCCAGTGCAGCTCCATTTGCCTCTGTATCCTCCCGTGACCCACCTCCATTTCCCCCCTACAACTCCCCCGTAACCCTCCGTGCGCCCCCATGTCTCTCCAGTAACACCCCTCAATCTCCACAGACCCCACCACGCGGATGCCCCCCACCACCACCCGTCCCATCACCACCCGCCCTCCGAGCACCGTCTCTGCCGCTGCCACCACCCACACACCAACACGTCGCCCCCTCACCCCGCACCCCCCCAAGCCTCAGGCAAAGGGGTGCCCGGTGGGTGAGGCCCCCTGTGCCAATGGCCGCTGCATCTCCCGCGACTACATCTGCGATGGCGAGCCCGACTGCGTCGACGGCAGTGATGAGGATGCCTGCGGTGAGTTCTGGGGCAGCTCAGCACGGGCAGAGGGGAATTCTGAGGGTGCTGATGCCCCCGACCCTGTCACGCAGGCACCCCGTCACCCTGTGAACCCAACGAGTTCAAATGTCGCAATGGGCACTGTGCCCTCAAGCTCTGGCGATGCGATGGCGAGAACGACTGTGGCGACGGCTCCGATGAGAGCGACTGCCGTGAGTTGCGGCTGGGCTGCGGGCACCTCTCGCAGGCTGGGGACGTGCAGTGGCGATAGTTGTGCTCTGATGTGGTGGCACCTTTGCAGCCACCAAGGCGCCTGGCGCAGCCTGTGGGCCAGCAGAGTTTCGGTGCGTGGCCAGCGGGACCTGCATCCGTGCCAGCTACCAGTGCGATCGTGAGCCTGACTGCCCCGACCGTTCGGATGAGGTTGGCTGCGGTGAGTAGTGCTGTCAAGGGGCTGTGCGAGCGACGCTCCTGCCGGGTCATGGGGCTGGGCTGGGGAGCTGCTGGTGGGGCTGAGCGCCAGGGACACTCTGCCCAGGCTGCAGTCGGGACGTGGTGCCGTGGCGCTGGACTGGGGACACTGTGCCAAATCTTTGGAGGCTGGAGACTGGTGCTGCGCTGGCATCAGGGCTGGAGCCCTATGTGGTGCCACACTGGGGACCCAGTGCTGTGGCTCGGAGCTGGGTGCTATATGGGCAGCCCTGTCCCCAAGGCAGGCTGGGGACGCAGTGCCAATGCCAACACTGCCGGCGCTGCTCTGGGGATCCAGTTGATGGGGTGGTGACGGTGCCAGGGAGGAGACTGGGCAGCGATCAGGCAGTGGTGGTGCCAGGGCGGTGGCAGGAGGTGCCAGGGCAGTGCTGGTGATGGTGACGGTGGGCATGGGGGTGGGATGGGTAGTGCCCCCGCAGGTGGTAACGCTGCCCCAGGAGTCAGTGCAGGCGATGCCAGGCCAGACCGTGACCTTCACCTGCGTGGCCACGGGGGTGCCCACCCCCATCATCACCTGGCGCCTCAACTGGGGCCACACGCCCAGCAGCCACAGGTGGGGGGGTGGGGGCTGATCTCAGTGCGTGGCTGGCAGCAAGGGGGTGGGGCATGAGTCCTGGGGTGCGAGGTGCTGGGGCGTGTGGGATGCTGGAAGGTGCAGGTGCTGGGGGATGCAGCTGCTGGGGGGTGTGGGTGCCAGGTGATGCAGGTTCCAGCGGGTGCGGGTTGCCAGGGGTTGCAGGGGTCCAAGGGGTGCGGGGTGCTGGGGGATGCAGGTGCTTGGGGTTGTGAGTGCTGGGTGGTGCAGGGTGTGGGTGCCGGGGGTGCAGTGTGCTGATGCTGGAGTGCAGGTGCTGTTGGGTGCAGATGCTCGGGGCCGTGGATGCTGGGGGGTGCTGGGTGCTGGGGGTGCGGGATGCTGGGGGTCCAGGCGCCGGGCCGCGGTGCCATGCGTGCCACACAGGGTGTCAATCGTGAGCGAGGCCGGGCAGGGCACCCTGACCATCTACGATGTGCGAGAGTCTGACCAAGGCGCCTACACCTGCGAGGCAATCAACACCCTGGGCATGGTCTTCGGCATCCCTGACAGCATCCTCACTGTCGTGCACCCGGGTGAGCATCCCCACGCCCACCCTACCTGGCCCATCCCTGTCCCACCCTGCTCCCACCGCAGGGACATCACTGTCAGTCTCTTGGCAGGGCCGTGCCCCGAGGGCCACTTCCAGGTGACGGGGACTTCCCGCTGCCGGCCCTGCTTTTGCTTCGGGGTCACCACCGCGTGCCGGGCCACGTCCCGGCAGCGCCAGCGCCTGCACCTGCGCTTTGACCTCCCCAAGGACTTCAAAGGTGAGTGACGGGGATGAGGGGCCAGGGGTGCAAGGGACACTCCAGGCACTGAACATTTTCTTGCAGGTGTCAACGTGACGCTGCCGGCAGCGCCGTCCTCGCCGGTGCTTTCTGCTACCCAGCTTCATGTGGATGTGGGTGCTGAGGAATTCCAGCTTCTGGATCTGTCCCGACGCTTCTTGGCACTTGATGCCTTCTGGGCGCTGCCAGATGTTTTCCTTGGGGACAAGGTGGTGCCGGGGTTGGAGACAGGGCTTTGGATGCTGGTGGCCCAGCCACTGACTGCCCCTGATGCTGCCAGGTGGATGCCTACGGGGGAACGCTGAGCTATGGGGTGCGGTACCGGCTGGGGCGGGGCCCCCCTGAACCCACCACGCACCCTGATGTGCTGCTGCGGGGCCATGGGCGACAGCTGCAGGCGCGTGCTGGTGCCACTCAGCCCGATGTCCTCAACCAGCGGCATGTTACCTTCACTGAGGTGAGTGGGAGCTAGCTGGAGGGTGGTGGCAGTGCTGGTGCTGTCAGCATGGTGAGCGGGTAATGGTGACGGTACATGGGGTGGTGATGGTGGTGGGGTGATGCCAGTGTTGGCGGCTGGGTGATGCTGCTGATGAGTGAATGGTGCTACCATTGGTGGCAGGTGGGCGGCTGCCTGGTGCATCGGGTCACGCTGGGGTAACCCTGTTGTCATCATCTCGGCAGGACCAATGGGAGGATGAGGAAGGTGCCCCGGTGAGCCGGGAGTTGCTGCTGCTGGTGTTGCAGGATCTGGATGGCATCTTCATCCGGGCGGTCTATGATGGGCGCATGGCCAGCGTGGGCCTAAGGGACGTGGCCATGGACGTCACCAGTGCCAGCGACACCAGCCTGGGGCCAGCTGGGGACGTTGAGGAGTGCAGGTGGCTGCTGGTAGCAAGGTGGCGGGCCAGCTCGGTGCTGCCTGTGCTGCGATGCCACCATCACACTGCCATGTCCACAGGTGCCCAGTGGGCTACTCGGGGCTGTCATGCCAGCGCTGTGCTGCTCGCTTTGAGCGGGTGACGAGCGGACCCTACCTGGGGACCTGCTCTGGTTGTGGCTGCCATGGCCACTCCAGCACCTGTGACCCTGTTTTCGGGCACTGCCTGGTAAGGAGGGGGTGGGGAAGGCGACCTGGAGATGGGGATGAGGTGTGGTGGTCCCACCCTGTGATGCCTCCTGTCCTCTGCCCCCTCCCAGAACTGCCAGCACAACACGGAGGGTCCCCAGTGTGAGAAATGCAAACCCGGCTTCTTTGGCGACGCCACCAAGGGCACTGCCATGGCCTGCCACCCTTGCCCCTGCCCCTACGTCGAGTCATCTCGCAGGTGGGTGCCGATGTCCGGGGGTGCCTCTCCACCACGCAGCAGTGCGCTGTCACTGTCGTCCCCCACAGATTCTCGGAGTCTTGTTTCCTGGACACAGACGGCCAGGCTACCTGTGATGCCTGTGCACCAGGCTATGTTGGCCGCCGCTGCGAGAGGTGGGTGCGAGGGTGAGCAGTCCCTGTGGCACCCACTTGCCCATCCCTGACCCCCCCCCACCCGTCACACATCCATCCCCATAGGTGCGCCCCAGGCTACGAGGGAGACCCGATTCAACCGGGTGGCAAGTGCACCCCAATTGGTGAGTAGTGGGGGCTGGCTGTGGGGTGCAGTCTGCTTCACCCATGGGTGCACCCCACCCTCACCCTCACTGCCCACAGGCCAGGAGCTCATCAAGTGCGACACCCGTGGGGGCAAGGATGAGGCCGGTGGTACCTGCCGCTGCAAGGTGCGAACAGAGCGCTGGAGCGGCGGGTGGCAGGGGTCTGGGGGGCTCTCATCTCTCCCAGCACCCAGTCCGATCCCCAAGCCACCCCTGTGGGATTGCTGGGGCTCCCAGTCTAATCCCCAGTAGCACCCAGACTGGCCCCACCCAGAGCCCAGTCCAACCTCCCACTGCACCCAGTCCAATCTCTGGGGCACTTGGCCTGACCCCACCCCATAGCACCCAGTGCTGCCCCCAGCACCCAGTCTAGTTCCTGAGGTGCCCAGTCTGACCCCTTCCACAGCACCACTTAACCCCCAATGTGATCTCCGGGGCAACCACCCCAAGCATCCACTCCACACCCCTCCAGCACACAGTCTGATGCCTCGTGGCGCCCTGTCTTGTCCCTGGGGTACCGAGGCTGACTCCTCTGTAGCAAACATTCCATCTCCTGCCAACACCCTCAGCACCTCAAGACACACAGTCCGGTTTCGGGGGTACCTGGTTCTGCCTGGGCCCCGCAGCAGACAGCCCAACGGAGTGCCACCCTATGGCAGCCAGTTGAGCCCCCCAGTCCCCCAGCATCTAGCCAGGTGGCTCCTCCCCTAATACCACCTCCTGTGCCCAGCGCAGCCCAACGTGCGAGGACGGCTGTGCGACGCCTGCGCCACCGGCACCTTCCACCTGAGCGCCGCCAACCCTGACGGCTGCCTGCCCTGCTTCTGCATGGGCGTTTCACGGCACTGCGCCAGCTCTGCCTGGAGCCGACACCAGGTGACCACTGCAGGCCGCTCTGTGCCGTGTCGTGCCGTGCTGTGCCATGCTGTACTGTGCCGTGTCGCACCGTGTTGTTATATGTCAAGTCTTACCATGTTTTGCCATGCTGTGCCATGTGATGTGCTATGGCATTACATGCACGTTACGCCATGCTGGGAGCGCTTGATGCCGTGCTGTGCCATGCCATGTGGTACCAGACCATATTGTGCTATGCCATGCCAGACCTTGTCTGGTCAGGCTGTGCCATGTACTGCCGCAGCGGGCCACATCGTACTGCTCTGTGCCAGGGTTGCCACACTGTGCCGTGGAATGCTTTGTGTGTTGTGTCCTGCTGTGCAAAGCTGTACCCACCACCAAGCCCCTTCTCGTTCTCGCAGGTCCTCCTTACAGCCGAGGACACCCCAGTGCTCAGCCTTGCCAACCTGGCTGGCACGCGGACGGTGGGAGATGGTGTCCGCTTCTCCTCGCAGCGGGAGCTGCTCTTCGCTGCCTTCCATATGCTGCCCCATGACGTCTATTATTGGGTGCTGCCCGCACCCTTCACTGGAGACAAGGTGCAGGTGCTGGGTGAGGGGACGAGGTGGTCGCACCTGAGCCTGGCTGAGCCTCATTGCCTCTGGTCCCACAGGTGACATCGTATGGTGGCAACCTGCACTACACCGTGACGCACCGGGCACCGGCAGGTGCCCACCCTCTGCCGCGCCGGCCCGATGTCCTGCTGCAGGGCAACGGCATCCTCCTTGAGCACTTCTCTGACACAAGTCCCCAGTCTGGTGTCCCCACCACTGTCACCGTGCCGTTCCGCGAGGTGAGGATCGTGGGGCGTCCCTCCCAACTCCCTCCTGGGGCCGGGAGCACAGCGGTCACCCCCCGGGTGTGTGCCTGCAGCATGCCTGGCGCCGGGCAGATGGGCGCGATGCCACCCGCGAGCATCTCCTGATGGCTTTGGCCGATGTTGACCTCTTCCTGATCCGGGCATCCTACTCAGACCGGCCAGAGGAGAGCAGGTACCGGGACGGGGTGGGGCCAGAGAAGAGCAGGTACCGAGGACGGGGGGCTGCAGGCAGGGAGGGCATCAGGACTGTCCCCTCTTGTTCTGCAGACTGGCTGACGTCAGCCTGGATGTGGCGGTGCCGCACGCTACCGGCCACCCACCAGCACTGGAGGTGGAGGATTGTGCCTGCCCAGCAGGGTACCGTGGGGCCTCCTGCCAGGTAAGACATGGTGCCCCGTTGCACTGGCCCTGGGGACACGGGCAGTGCCTCCTGCCATCGTCCCAATGCTCCCTCCATAGGACTGTGACGCCGGCTACACCCGCAGCACCAGCGGGCTCTACCTGGGCACTTGCGAGCCGTGCCCATGCCACGGCCACGCCAGCGAATGCCACCCTGAGACTGGTGTCTGCCAGGTGAGCTGAGGGCAGCGAGGGGGCACCCTGAGGACCCCCGTGGTGGTGCCACTTATGCCATCACCTTTGTCCTTTTGCAGGGCTGCCGGGATCACACGGAAGGTCCCCAGTGTGACAAATGCCAACCCGGCTACTACGGTGATGCCACACGAGGCACCCCCAGTGATTGCCAGCCCTGCCCCTGCCACGGACCCCCTAGCGACACCCAGTAGGCGCCATCTCTCAACCCACTGCTTTCCTGGGCGGCTGGTGGAGGGCTGCTGATCTCCTGTCCTTTCTGTAGGGTGGCCAGGACCTGCTTCAAGGACACGGATGGGCAGCCCACATGCAGTGCCTGCGCCCCAGGACACAGCGGGCGCCTCTGTGAGAGGTGCCGGGGAGGCCGGGGTGAGGGGTGGGGGTGATGCTGGGCCTTAACTTCCTCTCTGTTGACGTCTCTTGTTGCCCCTTCCCCAGGTGCCTGCCTGGCTACATTGGGGACCCACTGCGGGGAGAGCCGTGCCGCGGTGAGTGTCGCGGGGAGGGATGAGGTGGTGCCGCACGCAGTGGCTCTGACGGGAGATCATGCCTAACCGCTGTATCACCCCAACCCAGAGCCGGGTACCCCCGGCGGGCAGTGCCAGTGTGACCCACGCGGCAGCACTGGAGAGGGCTGCGATGCCAGCGGGCAGTGCCACTGCAAGGTGAGCCCTATCCTCCCCTGCTCCTCCACCTGTCCCCAAGCTCTGGGCTGGGATGTGACAGGGCTGTGTCACCCACCCCACATCCTTGCCAGGCCAACGTGGAGGGTCCCCACTGTGCCACATGCCGCCCCCACCATTTCCATCTGAGTGCCAGCGAGCCATCCGGCTGCCTGCCTTGCTTCTGCATGGGCATCGTCCAGCAATGTGCCAGCACCGCCTACACCCGCAGCACCGTGAGTGCCCTCGCCCCTGTGCCATGACCTCCGGGGTATCCCAGGGTATCCTCAACTCCGCTGCTCACCTCCTCCCCGTCTTCCTGTCCCACAGGTCCGGACGCCCTTTGCCCCCGGGAATCCCCAGGGCTTTGCCTTGGTGAACCGGCAGCACAACACCCGGGTGGACACTGGCTTCGTAGTGGAGCCGGGCACCCCTCACCCTTTCCTGACCTACCAGCGCTTCGGGGAGCTGCCCCCCGACTCCTACTACTGGCAGCTGCCACCCACCTACCAGGGCGACAAGGTAACGGGGTCCCCCCATGCCAGGAGAGCACCTGCAGGACCCTGGCAGTGTCTGCCACCACTCCCTGTGGGCACTACCAGGCACTTATACCACGGCTCTGTCAGAGGGGGAGGTGGGCACAGCCACCCACATTTCTTGCCTTGTCCTTTGTCCTTGTCCCATCTTTCCCCTGTCTCTGCCCCTTTCCCCTTCCCATTTTGCTTCCCCCTTCCCACTTGCCCTCCCTTCTTTCCTCTGCCCTCTTCTTTCACCACCCTTGCCCTTCTCCTTCCCTTTTCCCTTTTTGTCTCTACCACATCCCATCACCTTCCTCATCCCTGTCCCCGGCAACACCACCCACCCTCTTCCCTTGCCCCATCCCCGCTGCCTTTCCGTTCCTGTCCTGTCTGTCCCTTCCTCTTCCCCACCCTGTCCTGGTCCCATCTGTCCCTTCCTCTTCCCCACCCTGTCCTGATCCCATTGCCATCTCCTGGCGCAGGTGGGCTCCTATGGTGGGCGTCTCCGCTACACCCTGACCCACACACCAGGGGAGCAGGGAGCCTCCGTCCCTGACGCCGACGTCCAGATCACGGTATGGGGGTGCTTGGCCCAGGGTGGGGACATTTGCAGGTGACCCCGGCACTCCGTGAACCCCTACCCCCATGTCCACAGGGCAATGACATCACACTGGTGGCCTACCAGCCTGACCTGCCCCCGCGCACACCGCACAGCTTTGAGATCATTTTCCGGGAGGTAGGAGTGGGCGGGCGCCGTTGCTCCCTGTTGCAGCTCCCAAGCTGTCGCAGCCCCTGCCTGTGGCACTGCTTTCTGCCCACAGCAATACTGGCAGCGGCCAGATGGGCAGCCGGCGACGCGGGAGCATCTTCTGATGGCTCTGGCCGACCTGGATGAGCTCCTCATCCGAGCCACCTACTCCACTGGCACAGCAGCGGCCAGCATCGCTGGTGTGGCCATGGACACTGCAGTGCCCCCCCAACCCGGCCTCCCCCCGGCTGCCGAGGTGGAGGAGTGCCGCTGCCCCCCCGGCTATCGCGGGCTTTCCTGCCAGGTGAGCTCCCCTGACGCGCCCTGCACCCCCTACCCCTTGCTGGAGTGTTTAGGGGGGCGGCCCAACGCTGACCCTTCCTTCTTTTGTTCCTCGTCCCCGGCAGGACTGCGCCCCTGGCTACACCCGCACCGGCGGGGGGCTGTACCTGGGGCACTGCGAGCTCTGCGAGTGCAACGGCCACTCCGAGAGCTGCCATCCGGAGAGCGGCGTCTGCTCCGTAAGGGCTGGCGCGGAGCCTGTTCTGGGAGGGTGTGGGGTCTCGGCCTGGCTGTGACACCCACCTGCGGGTGGTTTGCATGTCCACCCCAGGGGTGTCTGCACAACACGGCGGGGGACTTCTGCGACCACTGTGCCCCTGGCTTCTACGGGGATGCCACTGCCGGGACCCCAGAGGACTGCCAGCCCTGCGCCTGTCCCCTCCCGCACCCTGAGAACCAGTGAGTGCCTGCAGGTGGGTGCAGGGAGCGGGCGCCGCCAAGGGGATGAGCACCCACCTTGCTCTGTTCCCCCAGGTTCTCCAGGACCTGTGAGAGTCTGGGAGGAGGTGGATACCGCTGCACCGCCTGCGAGCCAGGCTACGCTGGGCAGTACTGTGAGCGGTGAGTGTGGCCGGCGGCCCCAAAACCTACCCTGTGGGCTCACCTCGAGATGCTCACTCTGATAGCACCCACCCCCTTGTACCCGTGCTGATGCACCCACCATGGTAATGCTCAGCCTCACTGTCTCACCCTGAGTTGGTCCACCCCAGTACAGCCACTCTAATGGGTATAACTGCGTGTCCTCACCCCAGTACAGTTGCCCTGGGATGCTCACCCCAGCATACCCACTCAGAAGCACGTACCCTGATCCACTCACCCCAGTACAACCACCCTGATGGGTTTGGCTGCGTGTCCCCACCCTGGTAGACCTACTGCAGTACAGTTACCCCAGTATACCCGTCTCAATATGCTTACCCCCAAATACCCACCCTGATGCGCTCACCCCAATATACCCACCCAGAAATACCCACCCTGATGTGCTCACTTCAGTATAACCCCCTGATGGGTGCTGTGGGGTGTTTTCACCCCAATGTGCTCACCCCAATATGCTCATGTCAATGTTCTCCTGCTGTACTCACTCTGAAATCCCCACCCTGACATCCCCACCTGCTCTGTCACCCCATACACCCACCCCAGTGTACTCACCCCAACAGGCACACCCTGATGCGTGCACCCCACTGTCCTTGCTCCTGTGAGTTCACCCCAGTGGGCTCAGCCTAGAGGCTCACCTGTACGCGGTCGCCCCAGCACACCCACCTCAGTATCTGCACTGCGATGGTCTTGCCCCAGTCTACCCACCTTGTCGGGCTCACCCCAGGACCTGCAGTCCCATGAACCCCCCCACACTCACCTCATTTCCACCACAGCTGCGCCCCTGGCTACGTGGGTGACCCGACTGCACGGGGCCAGGCATGTGTCCCAGTGGGTCCCCGGGTCCCGCTGGCTGTCCACGTCCACCCACCGCGCACCGCAGTGCCCCAAGGCAGCGCCGTCACCCTGTGGTGCCAGGCCGCCGGTGACCCTCCCTTGTATTACCACTGGGTGCGAGAAGATGGGCGGCCCCTGCCTGAAGGTGCCCAGAGCCGGCGGCAAGGTATGGGGTGGCTTGGGGTGGGCACCGCAGTGTCCCTGAGGGGGCAGGGGCACGAGTGATCTCCTGCCTGTTCCTCACCCAGGCGAGGAGCTGCATTTTGCCAGCATCCAGCCTGCCGAAGCCGGCGTCTACGTCTGTTCCTGCCGCAACCTGCGGCACAGCAACACCAGCCGCGCTGAGGTCGTTGTCACTGGTAGGGCGCTGTCACCTGGGCGGGAGTTGCTCTCACAGGAGCAGCGGGACTCAGCTCTCCTGTCCTGGTGCAGAAATCCCCGACAAGCCCATCACCGTCACTGTGGAGGAGAAGCGGGTGCAGCGGGTGAAGCCAGGGACCGATGTCACCTTTGTCTGCACCGCCAAGAGCAAGGTGAGCTGGGGGGCCCTGGCACTGTGGGGAGCCAGTGGCCACTCTTGGGTGCCCGCAGGGCTGCGCAGGGCGTTGGGATGTTCCTGAGTGCCCAGCTGGCTGTGCGGGGTGTGAAAGCACCCCTGGGTGTCCCCCACCCTCACTGGGCAGAGAAGCACCCTGAATGCCCTTGGAGATATCCAGGGTGCCTGGGTGCCCATGGGACCGTGCAGGACAGAGGGATGTGGGCCTTCTAAACACCCCCCCAGTGTCCATGTGCCTCTGTGGGACGCACCAACATCCCTGCGTGTCCACCTTCCGTGGAACACAGCTGACCATCCAGCCATGTGTGGGTCCCCCAAGCACCCTCGAGTGCCCCTGTGTGATACCCCTGGACGCCCGCCTCTCCCCTAAGGATGCCACTTGGTGTGCCCATTCCTGTGACCTCAGACCTGTCCCTCTGTCATCACCAGTCACCCGCCTACACCCTGGTGTGGACGCGGCAGAACCACGGGACACTGCCGCCGGGCGCGGTAGACTTCAATGGCATCCTGACGCTGCGCAGTGTGCGCCCCGAGGACGCCGGTGTCTATGTCTGCACTGGCTCCAACATGCTCGACATGGACGAGGGCACTGCCACGCTCTACGTCCAGGGTGAGCCTTGGAGACAGCACAGTGGGCCCAGATGCCAGGGCGATGGGTTCATTTGGTGCTTGGGTGCTGGTGCGGTGGGCAGTCAGTGGGGATGGGGTCACTTGGAACCTGGGTTCTGGGGCAGTGGGGATGCTTGGTGTCCAGATACTGGGCTGACTGCTTGGCACTGAGATGCCAGGGGTGATGGGCACATTCAGTGCTCAGATGGTGGGGTGATGCCCTCGGTGCCCTGTAGCCAAGTCTGACAGATGTGGTGACCATGTTCGGGGTGGGCGCACTTGGCACCTAGATCCTGAGGCGATGCAGACAGTGAGGATGGGGCATGTGGGGCATCACATCAGGGCATATCTGCCTGCCAGACATCAGGGTGATGGGTGTCTGGGTAGCACAGACATCCCCTGGCAAGGAGAAGATTTGCTGCCCAGAGGGCAGGGCAGGGGGCTCACTCGCTGCCCCTGTGGGTGGGTGACGGGTCTGCGTGGAGCCCAGACACTGAGGTGACGGTGGGCGCGCTTGATGCCCAGATGCCAGGATGGTGAGCACACTCCCCTGACACCTGGTCTCTATTGCAGCCCCCTCAAAGACCCAGATGTTCTACGGCCCCGTGGAGTTCATGGAGGGACACAGACCGGGTGAGTCACTGTGGGGAGCGCTCTGGGAAATTCACGCTCTCCCCCACCCACTGCACACCAGAGCTCTACTGCACAACCCCTGCGCCAGCCACACCGTGCCAGCCACGCTATGCCGACCTCCCCTGCTTCCTGCTACCCCCACCGCCTGGGGTCAGCACCACGGTGCGGGGGTCCCAGTGGCCCCTGAGCCCCCCAATCCTGGGTCTCACCACAGCTGGCACCGCCACCGCCCCCACTGCTGCCGTGGAGCCAGCACAGCTGAGTGTGGCACCAGGGCAGCCGGCCGAGTTCCGCTGCGTGGTCACCGGCAGCCCCCCACCCACCCTCGAGTGGCTCGGTAGGTGCCTGCTGGGGATGGGGAGGAGACATCAGAACTGGGCCTGGGGATGTGGCCACTGGTGGCTGATGCTGGGCTGGGTCCCTGCAGGTGTGCTGCCTCCGCAGGCGGTGGTCCAGGGCGGAATGCTGCGCTTCAGTGCTGTCAAGCCCTCCGACGAGGGGCACTACGCATGCCGGGCACGCAGCAGTGCTGGGCAGCACACGGCACGAGCCTTCCTGCGTGTGCAAGGTGAGCATCGGCCCCGATGTCCCCACGCCATCCCTATTGTCCCCATAGTCACCGTTGTCCATCTCCTTTGTCCCCATCCTCACCATTCCATCATCTCCCATCTTCCTTCATCATTGCATCTTCCTGATCACTTCCACTGTTCCTGTCATCCCCGTTGTGCCCTTGTCCTCATCTCTGTTCGCTCCATCATTCCCTCTAACTCTGATTGTTCCTATAATCCCATTGGCTCCGTCATCCTCTCCGTCTGCATCACACACGTCATCCCTGTTGTCCCCACCATCCGCCATGGTGCTCCGCTGCTATGATAGTCCTCGTCACCCCCTCATCACCCCTGGCCCTGGCGCCACCCTGACCCTGCTCTTCCTGCAGCGCCAGGTGGGCCCCAGGTGCAGGTGAGCCCAGAGCAGACGGAGGTGCAGGAGGGCTCCACGGTGCGGCTCTACTGCCGTGTCTCAGGGTCCCCTGCTGCCACCATCACCTGGGAGAAGCAAGGGGGCACCCTGCCGCCGCAGGTGAGCCAGGCGCTGGGACCCTTGGGTGCTGCAGGGAGGGGCGTGGGAGCGCCATGGGCTCCACTCATCCCCGCCCTCGCACTGCAGTCTCGCACTGAGCACGGGGACATCGCAACACTGGTCATCCCTGCTGTGACAGCAACTGACAGCGGCATCTACCTCTGCGTGGGCTCTAGCGCTGCCGGCATCGCCCGTGCCGCCATCGAGGTGGTGGTGGTGCCAGGTGAGGTGGCTGAGGATGGCAGGTACGTCTGGGGATGGTTTTGGTGGAGCTGCAACCCATCTGCGTCCCTCTGCCCTCTTCCACCCTGCAGGGATGGCACCGCCTGTCCGCATTGAGTCCTCATCCCCGTCTGTCACCGAGGGACAGACCTTGGACCTCAACTGCCAGGTGGCAGGGTCTGGCCCTGCCACTGTGACGTGGTACAAACGTGGAGGCTCCCTGCCCACGGGCCACCAGGTAGGGCCTGAGCAGCAAAGGCAACACTTGAGTCCTGCCCCATCCCCTGCTCTGTGACACTAGCGCTTGTCCCCAATCTCAGATCTCGGGGTCCCGACTCCGTGTCCCCCACATCATGGCGGTTGACTCCGGGGAATACGTGTGCCGGGCGAGCCTGGGCACCACCGTCCGGGAGGCATCTGTTGTCGTCACTGTTGTGCCTGGATCCAGCTCCTCCTATGGTGAGGCTGGGCTCGGTGGCACAAGGGGTACATGCTGGCACCAAGCAGGTGGTCGCAGCTCTGTCTTCTCCCCTCCAGAGCCCGCGGCTTCAAGCGCTCCTGTGCGGATTGAGGCATCCTCATCCACTGTGGCTGAGGGGCAGAGCCTGGACCTCAACTGTGTGGTGGCCAGCCAAGAGCCGGCCAGTGTCACCTGGTACAAGCGTGGGGGCACCATCCCAGCCAGGCACCAGGTAGGGGGCACTGAGGTGGGTTGTCCCTGAAGTGAGTGCTTGGAGCTGACACATAGCCCTGGGCAACCCTAGCTGACCCCCTGCGAGCCCCTGTGCAAGCCTAGGTGGCCCCATGCAAGGTCAGGTGGCCCCAAGCAAACTCCTGTGGCCCATACAAGCCCAGCTGGCACTTTTGCAAGCCCAAGGGGCATTGTGGAAGCCCAGAAGGTGCATGAGACAGGCTGAGTGATCCACTGTGCAAGCCCAGTGGTCTCTATACAAGTCCAAATGGCCCTGTGGAATCTGCTGCAGCCCCGTGGAAACCCAGGTGGCCCCAGTGACCCCTGTGTCCCCTCCCTGCAGGTGTCTGGATCCCGGCTGCGGCTGCTGCAGGTGACGACGGCTGACTCAGGCGAGTATGTGTGCCGGGTGACCAGCGGGGCCACCACCAAAGAGACTGCTGTTGTGGTGACGATCCAGCCCAGAGGTGCCAGCGCCTACCGTGAGTGGGAACTGGGAGTGGTGGTGTCCCGAAGGTGCCACCATGTGTCCTGGCGCTGAGCTGCGTCCGTGTGGGAAGACCCTTGCTGGGTCATCAGTCACCCTCCTGTCTTTGCCCACAGAACCCCAGAATGTGACGCCCCTGCGCATCGACTCCCCAGCGTCCACTGTGGTCGAGGGCCAGACCCTGGAGCTCAACTGTGTCATTGCCAGCCCTGCACAGGCCACCGTCACCTGGCACAAGCTGGGGGGATCTCTCCCGGCCAGGCACCAGGTAGGTCCTGCCAGAGAAGATGTCTCTGCTTGGTGTTGCCCCACACATGGCCCCATTGCCAGACCTCGTGGCATCATTCAGGTGCAGGCAGCCTGCACCAGGTGAGATGGCCCCATGTAAGCTCTGATAGCCCACGTGAGATCTGAGGCCTCCCTGCCATGTCAGGCAGCTCACGCGTGCGCAAGTGGCCCTGCGAGCTCTGATGATTCCTTGCAAGCTGTAGTGGCCCATGGAAGCCCAGGTGGCTAATGCAATCCCTAGCAGGCCCGCTGAAGCCCAAATGCCCCGTGTCCCCTCCCTGCAGGTGTCTGGTTCCCGGCTGCGGCTGCTGCAGGTCACAGCGGCTGACTCGGGTGAGTACGTGTGCCGAGTGACCAATGGGGCCACCACCAGGGAAGCCTCCATCATGGTGACAATCCAGCCCAGCAGCGCCAGTGCCTACTGTGAGTGAGGGCTGGGAGGGGACACGGGCTGGTACCCGTATAGGGGGGCCCCTGCTCTGGGGTGTCCCTGGGTTTGAGATTAATGGCTTCTGGAGGAGCCACCCATGTGCATCCCCACCCTGGCTTCCTGTGCCTCGGGTGTCCCCGGAGGGCCACGCGTGGTGACAGCTGTGGTCTCTAACCCGTTGTGGTTCCCAGTGCCGGGCAGCACCGTCCCTTTGCGCATCGAGTCCTCGTCATCTCCTGTGGCTGAGGGCCAGACCCTGGACCTCAACTGTGTCATTGCCAGCCCTACACAGGCCACCGTCACCTGGTACAAGCGTGGAGGAACCCTCCCACCCAAGCACCAGGTACGGGACACAGGAGGGGTTGTCCCCAAGGGGCTGGTTGGTGCTGGGCCCTGGGTCCTGTGTGAGTCCCGGTAGCCCCGTGCAAGCCTGAGTGCCTCTGCTCAATCTCCGATGGCCCCTCAAGAGCTTGGGTTGCTCATGCAATCCCACATGGCCCTATGCATGCCCAGGCGGCCCCGTGCAAGCCCAGTGGCCCCATGCAAGCTTCAGTAGCTTTGTGCGATTTCAGATGGCCCTGTGCAACCACTGATGGCCCTGTTTAGGCTTGGATGACCCCAGTGACCCCTGGGTCCCCTCCCTGCAGGTGTCTGGCTCCAGGCTGAGGCTGCTGCATGTGACAGCAGCCGACTCGGGCGAGTACGTGTGCCGGGTGACCAGTGGAGCCACCACCAAGGAAATCTCCACCGTGGTGATGGTCCAGCCCAGCAGTGCCAACACCTACCGTGAGTGGGGGCCGGGAGGTGACAACGGACAGGGGACTGTGCCATAGTCACAGGTGGTGACGGTCCTGTCACTGTTCCCAGCTGCTGGTGTCACCCCGCCAGTAAGCATCGAGTCCTCGTCCTCCTCCGTGGCCGAGGGTCAGACCCTGGACCTCAACTGCATTGTAGCCGGGCAGGGTCAGGCCACTGTCACTTGGTACAAGCGCGGCGGGTCCCTTCCAGCCAAGCACCAGGTAGAGAACACCAAGGGGAGCGTTTCGGGGCTGAAAAGGAGTTTTGGAGGGGTTTCCAAGGCCTTTGTCCCTCTTCTCGTGTCTGTCACTGGCTCGCAGGTGTCGGGCACTCGCCTGCGCATCTTGCAAGTGACGGCGGCAGATTCGGGGGAGTATGTGTGCCGGGTGATGCTGGGCGGTGTCACGCACGAGACGTCCCTCATCGTCACCATCCAGACTGGTGCTGGGTCCTCTTATGGTACTGGGGACAGGTGGGAGGTGACATTGGGACACACTGGGGATGGAGGGGCTGCCCCTGCTGACCCGGCTACCACACCAGCTGTTGGTGTCACGCCACCGGTGAGGATCGAGACCTCATCTGCTGCTGTCAGCGAGGGACAGACCCTGGACCTCAACTGCATGGTGGCGGGACAGGGCCACCCGCGCGTCACCTGGTATCGGCGTGGCGGGGCTCTGCCCCGCAACAGCCAGGTGGGACTTGGGGGAGCTGGCGTCGCCCCGTGGGTCATGGCGCTGCGTCAGGCATTGACCTGCCCCTGGCTTGCCGCCTGCCCAGGTGTCGGGGACTCGTCTGCACTTGGCCCAGGTGGCAGTGGCTGATTCGGGGGAGTACGTGTGCCGGGTGACCCTGGGGAGTGTCACGCAGGAAGCCTCTGTCATCGTCACCGTGCCCAGCGGCGCTGGCACCCACTACCGTGAGTACAAGGAGACAGCCCTTGGGTACAGGCGGACGACGTCTTCGTGACAAGCGCCCCCTTTCCCTGTCCCCTCTCAGCATCCAGCGTCTCCCAGCCCCTCCGCATCGAGTCCTTGTCCTCGGCCATCGCTGAGGGACAGACCCTAGATCTCAACTGCGTGGTGGCAGGGTCTGGCCCTACCACTGTGACGTGGTACAAGCGCAGCGGCTCCCTGCCCGCCAGCCACCAGGTAGGGCATGGACAAGGGCCGCCCTGGTCTGTCCCCTCTCTTGCGCTCAGGCACTGACGGTCCCCAACTCTCCCCCGCCCAGGTCCTGGGCAGCCGCCTGCGCATCCCGCGTGTGACGGCGGCCGACTCAGGGGAGTACGTGTGCCGGGTGACCACGGGCAGCATCACGCGGGAGACATCCCTCGTTGTCACCATCGATGATGGAGCTGACCTGCCTCGCTGTAAGTGCCAGCCTTCAGGGATGGGTCCCCACTGGTGCAGAGCACCAGTGGAGATGTTTACTCCTCGCTCTGCCTGCACAGCCGCTGCAGTCGCTCCGCCCATCCGCATTGAGTCCTCGGCGTCCTCCGTTGCAGAGGGGCAGACCCTGGACTTGGACTGCGTGGTGGCCAGCCAAGGACAGGCCACTGTCACCTGGTACAAGCGCGGCGGGTCCCTCCCAGCCAAGCACCAGGTAGGCTAGGACACCAGCGAGGCAGGGAACGGTGGCTGTTGGTGGCCAGTTGATACCACCACTCCCTGCAATCGTGTCCCCAGGTTTCAGGGTCCCGCCTGCGGCTGTCACAGCTCTCGGTGGCTGATTCTGGGGAGTACGTGTGCCGGGCAGACACAGGCAGCATCTCCCATGAGGCCGCTGTCACCGTCACTGTTACCTCCCGTGACAGCTCCAGCTACCGTGAGTGTGGCCACAAGGCAAGGGAAGATACTGGAGAAAGATGGGGCATGTGGGTGACCTCGGTGACTCTCCTGTCCCTGTAGGTCTGCAGAGCCCCATCATCTCCATTGACCCACACAGCATGGCGGTGGCACCGGGTGAGGACGCTACCTTCAAGTGCCGCGTCCACGATGGCGCCCGGCCCATCAACATCACTTGGCGGATGGGACCTGGCCAACATCTCCAAGGTATAGTGGCCCCAGGGTGGCCCTGGCACAGTCCTCGGGATAGTTCTGGTGTTGACGACTCTTTGCCCAGATAATGTGAAGATCAGCCCCAATGGCTCCGTGATCTCCATCACCGGTGCCCACGTGGGCAACCAGGGTGCCTACCACTGTGTGGCCTCCAACCGCTTTGGTGTTGCCAGCAGCGTTATCAACCTCCTGGTGCAAGGTGAGAGGTGGCTGGGATGGCCCTGTCCCTGTCCCCATGTGTTGCATGTGCCTTTGGAGTAGCGGTGGCCCTGTCCCCATCCTCTTGCTGACAACCTCCTCCTAATCCAGGTACCCCCAGTGTAGTGGTGTCCCCCTTCCCAGGTGCTCTTCACCTTCCTTCAGGTGCTCCTGGAGTGGGGGTGTTTCCATCCCCATGCTGATGTCCTTGTATTCGAGATGTTCTGGGGGTGGTGGAGTCCCAAACCTCGTGTCTTCCATGTGCTCCAGATGCCCCTAGAGTAGTTGTGTCCTCATCTCCATGCTGATGTCCTCTCCATAGTCCAGATGCCCCCAGGTGGATGGTGTCTCCATCCCCATGTTCTCCCCCATGCGCTTCAGCTGCTCCTGGAGTAGTGGAGCCCATGTCCCCATGCTGATGTCCTCCAGGTGCCCCTGCAGTTGTGATGCCCCCATCCCCATGTCTGCCATGTTCTCTAGATGCATCCAAAGTGGTGACGTCCCCATCTCCTTGCCAATGTCCTTCTTCTCCAGGTGCCCCCACGGTGTCAGTGATGCCACCAGGCCCTGTGACGGTGAAAGAGGGCAAATCCTTCAGCCTGGAGTGCCTTGGCCGGGGCGAACCGCGGCCGCTGGTGCGCTGGAGCCGGCTGGGCTCCCGGCAGAAGGTGGAGCACCAAACGCTGCTGCACATGGACAGCCAGGCCATCCTCCAGGTGCGTGGGGCACCCAAGGGTGTCATGGGATGCCGGTGGGTGCCTGGTGCTCACCATCCACCCTGTTCCCCACCACCCAGTTCTCGCCAGCCAAGCTGGAGCACACCGGGACCTACATCTGCACAGCGCACAGCGCCTTGGGTTCAGCACAAGCCCGGGTGGACATCAGCGTGGAGATGGCACAGCGGCACCCTGGTGCTCCTGAAGTCACTGCACCGCCCACCGTCACCGTGGTGGCAGGGGACACTGCCACCCTGCACTGCACAGCAAGAGGTGCGGGCGGGGTGGTGTTAGCAGTGAGGGACACCCTGCTGGTGTCCTGCTGGTGACCCTCCTGGCCATGGTGCTGTCCACAGGCGAGCCGGCACCCCGCATTGAGTGGTCAAAGCTGCGGGCGCCCCTGCCCTGGCAGCACCAGGTGGTAAATGGCAGCTTGGTCATCCCCCGTGCAGCACAGCAGGACTCAGGCCAGTACATCTGCAACGCCAGCAGCCCCGCTGGCTCTGCTGAGACCTTCATCACCCTCGACGTGGAGAGTAAGGGAATGGCAGGGGGTTGGGGTGGTCCCATGTCCCTCCTGCCGTCTCCACTGTCTTTCACCCCTGCTGTGGGCATCACCCATCCTCAACTTCTCTCTGTTCTTCCTCTGCAAGTGGCCGTTCTCCATCTCTGCTCCCACCGTCCAATCCAGGCCTTTGGCGTGGATCCATTCTTGGGGCACTCATCCTCCTTTCTCTCTCCTCCCAAGCTCCATGGTCCAGCCCTTCCTGTGGATGTGTCCATCTGCTTGTCCCATCCCCGTACACATCCATCTCCACTTCTGTGCTCTCCTCCATATGGCCCCTGTTCGTGGGTTCATCCACCTCTCATCCATCCAGTCCACATCTCTCCACCTCCTCTCACAACCCTCCACCCTTCTCTTCCTGGTGAATTCATCCATTACCTAACCATCCCAGTACACGCCTGTCTCTCCATCCTCTGACTCCTCCATTCACCCCTTCCTTGTGGATCCAGCCCATCCAAGCACACACCCATCTCTTCTTCCATCTCCTCTCACACCCTTTCACTTATCCCTTCCTTGTGGGTTCATCCACCTAATCCCTGCCCCCACACATCCATCTCTCCTTCTTTCACACCCTCCATTCACCTCTTCCTTGTGGATTCATCCATCACCCAACCATCTCAGCACACGCCTGTCTCTCCATGGCCTCTCACACCCTCCATCCACCTCTTCCTTCTGGATCCACCCGTCTCTGGCCCATCCCACCTCATGCCCATCTGTGTCTTCTCTCAGTGTTCTCTGGCCATCTCTTTGCTGTGGATTCAGCCCTAACTCAGCTACCTCAGCTCATGTCTGCCTCTCTGTCTTCTTTCAAACTCCTCCGTCCATCCCTTCCTGACGGACCTGTTTCTGATGCATCCCAACACGTGCCCACCTGCGCCTCCACCCACACCCTCCCGCCCGTGCCCTCAGTGTCCTGTTGACCCATTTGCTGACCCACTGGTTGCCCTGCTGACCGATGTCATCCATCCCTGCAGCACCACCGTATGCCACCAGCCTGCCCGAGGAGGCCACGGTGCGTGCTGGTGATGCACTGCAGGTGCAGTGCCTGGCCCACGGCACCCCACCACTAGCCTACGCCTGGGACAAGGTCAACGGCAGCCTCTCATCACGGGTCATCCACCGTGCTGGCCTCCTCCGCATCAGCCCAGTGCTACCCGCCGATGCCGGCACCTACCGCTGTCTCGTCACCAACCGTGTTGGCACTGCAGAGACCTTGGCCCGCGTGGCCGTCCACAGTGAGAGCCCAGGCCCTGGGGTTGGCTCGGGCCAGGGTGCCCCTGCGGCCACTGGGTACCATCAGGGCTTTGCAACGTCCCCAGGCAACGGCAGTGACGGCGAGGATGCTGTCAGCGGACCCTTGATGGTGCGGGTGACGCCGAGGAGCCTCGTCCGAGGGGTGGGCAGCACTGCCGAGCTTGCCTGCACTGTCTGGGGGGACCCGCGGGCACAGCTGGAGTGGCTGAAGGACGGCGGGGAGCTGCCCCCCAACCACAGTGTGCGGGACGGGGTGCTGCGGTAAGGATGGCAAGATGGAGCCGCAAGATCCCCCACGTCTGCTCCCCCCACAGTGTCCCGCATCCCAGCTGTGTCCCCACAGGATACCGGAGCTGGCATGGGTTGCGCAGGGGGTGTACGTGTGCCGAGCCAGTGCCCCGGGCAGGCAGGCAGAGGACAGGGCCACCCTGACCATCCAAGGTAGGAGTGGCAACCCCTGACCCATCCCCTGTGAACAGTGGCACACCAGGACCCCCCATCCCCCAAACTCAGGGGTACCCACTGACCCGCCACCCCAGTGCCCTTGGGAGCTGTGGGACCTCCCTATCCTCCCACATCCATTGGCATGCCAGTACCCTCACCTCCCCATGCCTGTGGGCACCCCAGTATCCACCATTTTCCTATGCTTATGGACCCCCCCATCTCTTCCTGCACCCGTGGGCATCCTAATACCCCTCATCTCCTCATGTGCCTGATTGCCCCCATGTCTCCCCACACTCATGAGACCCAGTCCCTCCTCATGCCCACAGGCACCTTGTCTGCAACACCTGTGGGCACCCCAACATTGCCCACATCTCCCCATGCACATGGGCACCACATACCCTCAATTTCTTCCCACACCCATGGGCATTCTGATACCCCAATCCTTCTCCATGCCCACAGGCTCCCCAGTGTCCCGAGTTTCCCTATGCCCATGGGCACCCCACCACTCCTAATCTCTCTCCTTGCACACGGCCATCCTAGCAGCCTGCCCATGCCCTTGAACACCCTATTTCTGCCCATCGCCTCAGGATGACACCCCACCCCACCCCATTATGCCCTCCCCTGTGCCAAGGAGACACTCCACACCCGGGTGTCTTCTCCAAGCTCTCCCCAGGGCTCTGATCAACATCCGGACAGCAGTACAGACAGTGCTGGCAGGGACCATGGTGGAGCTGGAGTGCCTGGGCTTGGGTGATCCTCGCCCCCACGTCACTTGGAGTAAAGTGGGGGGTCGTATCCGCCCCGGGGTGCTGGTGCGTGACGGCACCCTCACCATTGAGCGAGTGGAGCGGGCGGATGCTGGGCAGTACCGCTGCACCGCCACCAATGCTGTGGGCACTGTCCAGTCCCATGTCATCCTCCATGTGCAAGGTGAGAGCTGGCGCACCGAGCTGCAGGGACACGCATGGTGTCACCATGGGGGTGGTGACGCCTTGGTGTGTCCTCAGCCACTCCGCAAATTGCTGGGCAGCCAGAAGTGAAGGAGGTCTCAGTGGGGTCAGCGGCTGTTTTGCCCTGCTTGGCATCAGGCTTCCCGGTGCCTGAGGTCACCTGGAGCAAGGTGAGCTGGAAGGATGGGGTGCCGAGTGGGCAAGGGGCACCCTATGGGTTCTGACCTCCTCCAAACCCCCTGCAGTTGGAGGGTGAGCTGTCAGCAGGTGCCAGGGTGGAGGGGAACATCCTGACACTACCAGCCGTGCGCCACGAGGATGCTGGTGTCTATGCCTGCGCCGCTGCCAATCGCCACGGCCAGGAGACTGCTTACTACGTCCTCAAGGTTCGAGGTGAGGAGGGTGAATGGATGAGGTGCTGGTGGCAGGTAGGGGGTTGCTGTGCCCTCGCCCTCTGACCCCGTGTCCCTGCAGAGCGCCTGGTCCCGTACTTTGGGCAGACGCCGCACTCCTTCCTCCCCCTGCCCACCATCAAGGATGCTTACAAGAGGTTCGAGATCCTCATTACCTTCCGACCGGACGCTGCCGACGGTGAGCGCTGGCGGGATGCTGGGGTCCCAACTGGACCCCTGCCACGTCCCCCCATGTTGCGTCCATCCTTTTCCCTCCTCTCCCAATCCCTTTCTCCATCCTCTCCCTACTGAGCACCCCCACACCTTCTGGGGTCTTTTTCCATCCTGATGGTATTTTGAGATCATTCAGAGATGTCACCCTCTACCCTGTGTGGGTGCCACCCTGCCTGACTCACTGCCACCTCCTAGGGCTGCTGCTCTACAATGGGCAGCGGAAAACCAGCGGCGCTGACTTCATCTCCTTCGGTTTGGTGGGTGGCCGTCCTGAATTTAGGTGAGATCCATGAGTGGGTGCTATAGGACATGAAGGATGGAGGTGGGGAGATGGGTGCCAGCACCCACTTATGCCTATTGTACCCCCAAACTCCCAAGGTTTGACGCTGGGTCAGGCATGGCCACCATCCGGCACCCAACTCCGCTGCGGCTGGGCGAATACCACACGGTCCGGCTCCTCCGCAACCTCACCCGTGGTTCGCTGGCTGTTGATGGGCACCCCCCAGTTAATGGCACCTCCCAGGTGTGGTTCTTGGGACAGGGTTAGTGTGGGTTGGGCGGGGGTCAGGACACTGGAGTTGGTGCCCACCCACTGGTGCCCACAGGGCAAGTTTCAAGGGCTGGATCTGAACGAGGAGTTGTACCTGGGCGGTTACCCCGATCTCAGCGCCGTGGCCAAGACAGGGCTCAGCCATGGGTTTATGGGTGAGTGATGAGTTTCACAGGGAGCACCGCAGTGGGGGAGCCGAGCGCCCAGTCATCCATCTCCGTCCCTCTGCAGGCTGTGTGCGCCAGCTCCGCATCCAGGGAGAGGAGGTGGCCTTTGGGGACATGGACCTGCAGGCACATGGGATCACCAGCTGTCCCACCTGCCAGGACCAGCCGTGCCAGGTGAGGCTGAGGGGGTGGTGCCCACCCATTGCCACCACAGCCACCCGTCTCTGACACCCATGTTGCCCCGATGCAGAACGGTGGCGTGTGCCAGGACGCTGAGAGCGGCACCTACATCTGCCGCTGTCCCCATGGCTTCACCGGCAGCAACTGCGAGTACTCGCGGGCTTTGCACTGTCACCCAGGTAGGCGTCAGTCACGGGGAGCGGTCACCCCAGGGGGCCTCTACAGTGGGTGCTCATGGCTTGTTGCCCTACAGAGGCATGCGGGGCCCATGCCACCTGTGTCAACCGGCCAGACGGGCAGGGTTACACCTGCCGCTGCCACCTGGGCAAGACTGGGGAACGGTGCACCGAGGGTGAGTGCAGCTGGGACACGGGGACAGGGCTGGCACTGCCTTGGGGACATGTGGCTCGCCCAAGGGAGGTGGGCACAGGGCTGAGGACCAACCCTGTGACATTGGCACGGGATGTAGACCACCACAGAGAGAGAGTGATGTGGCTGGGAACCACGCTGGGGACATGAGCATACAGCAGGGACTACCCTCAGGAAGATGGGCGCGCGGGCAGAGGTTTGGGACCATCCCAGGGAGATGGGCGTAGGACTGGGAAGATGAGAATGTGGCTGGGGACTGTGCTGAGGAGATGACACAGGACTGGCAATGCCCTGAGGACAGTGGCATGATGGGGACAGGGGATTAGGTACCGTCTGGGGAGATGCTGATGAGTATCGGTCTAGGGAGACGGGCACAATGGGGAGTGCCCTCATGGCACCACCCTGGAGAGATGGGCATGGGATGGGGACTGGGTCACACTGGGTAGGTGGAGGCTGTAGAATGCAGGTCACAGTCCCACCATCCAGGCACTGATTTTGGGGTGTCACAGGCGAGGCGGTGAGCGTGCCATCCTTCAATGAGGTGGGCGCCTTTGTGTCCTACCCGCCCCTCACCAACGTTCACCACGAGCTGCGAGTAGAGGCTGAGTTCCTGCCTCTGGCACCTGATGGGCTCCTGCTCTTCAGCGCCGGCAAAGCTGCCCCTGTCGAGGACTTTGTTGCCTTGGCCATGATCGATGGCCACCTCGAGTTTCGCTATGAGCTGGGCTCAGGTAATGGGGGTGGTGGCACTGTGGGGAGAGGGCTGGTGGCAGTGGGTTCAGATGGAGTGACCAGGCAGTACCAGCATCCCCTGGTCTCATTGGGGTGCCCATGTGTCAGCAGGTTCCTTTGGCAGCATTGGGGAACCATGCCCTCCACTACCTTGGGGACTGAGTAATGCCAGGGTCTGTGGGGTCCCTTGGTGTCCCTGGGATCCCCAGGCACTGCTAGTGTCTCTAGGTGTCACTGTCAGACCACAGGAGTCCCTGGCATCGCTTTGGTCCCCAGATGCTGCCATGGTCAGTGGGCATCATCCTGGTCACTGGGGTCCCTTGGCATCATCCAAGGCACCTCCCAGGGGCCTGCTGCGATGCTGCTGTCTAGTCCCCATGAGATGCTGCCGTCTGGACTCCACTTGACGCCACCATCCTGTCTCGCAGGCCCAGCTGTCCTCCGGAGCACTGAACCAGTGGCACTGGGCCACTGGCACCGGGTGACAGCCGAGCGGCTGCACAAGGATGGGATGCTGACCGTGGATGCTGCCACACCAGTGAAACGCTCCTCACCTGGCAAGAGCCAGGGGCTCAACCTCCGCTCCCCCCTTTACCTGGGGGGCACTGAGCCCCCTTTGTACCCCCCAACCAATGCTACCTTTCGGGGCTGCATTGGAGAGGTGAGACCTCCTCATCCCGAGCACCCCCAGCCTGGGCTGGGGACAAGGGGTGACACCCTGTCCCCTGCCAGGTGTCCATCAATGGGAAGAAGGTGGATCTGTCGTACAGCTTCCTGCGGAGCCGCGGTGTGGGGCAGTGTGGACAGAGCCCCCCCTGCCTGGATGCTGCCTGCCTGCATGGGGGCCGCTGCCTGCCTCTGCCCCAGCCCCAGCCCCCTGGTGCCCCTACCCACCGCTGCCTCTGCCCCCCAGGTTTCAGTGGTGAGTCCCATGTGGCAAGGAGAGGCACAGGTGTGGACATGTGTGACTGCTGCATATGCATGTGTGTGGTGTAGTCACGGGTGCTGCACATGTGTGCTGCATGTGGGTGCTGCACTCACACGTGTGACCGTGGGCCACGCCACATGTGTGCGTGCCCGTGCATCAAGTGTGTGCACTGTGTATGCGGGCCCTGTGCATGCCTGCTGCATGTGTGCGCACTGTCCCTGCACACCTGCGCAGGTGTGTGCTTTGCATGTGTGCGCAGGGCGTGTGTGCTGCACACACAGGTGCTGCAGGTTGCGTGTGTTGGCTGCACGTGCACAGCATGTGCTGTGTGCCTGTGTGTGAGCTGCCTGCAGGGTGTACTCTGTGTGTGTTCACAACACGTGTGCAGGCGTGCTGTGTGTGCGTGCGTGTCTGTCCCAGTGTGATGTGCACTGTGCACGTCTCTGCATGTGTGCGCCTGGTTTGTACACGTGCACCATGCCTGCTGGGTGCTGCACGTGTGAGTGCACGTGTGCCGTGCATCCCCATATGGTGCGCGTGCGCTGCAGGTGTGTGCTGCAGATGCACACATGTGTGCTCTGTCTGCACGCAGGAGGCAGTTGGCACATGTGTGTACCTGCTGCGTGTGCCTACATGTGCCCCTGCCCACCCTGCTTGTGCCATCCTGTGGGGTGGGTGTGCACTATCTGTGTGAGCTGAGGGGTTCTGACCTGCCAGCGTCATCTGCTGTCCCCAGGGCCACGCTGTGAGCAGGAAGAAGATGTCTGCCGGCACCGCAACCCCTGCCTGAATGGGGGCACCTGCAAGGCAGGTGCCTGCCTCTGTCCCCCTACCTACACAGGGCCCTACTGCCAGCACAGTGAGTCTGGGGACACTCAGGGACTCTTGGGGACACCCAGGGACATGGTGGGGGGGGACAGGTGCCACCCCAGAACCTCTTTGCCTGCAGGCCTGGCGCTGGCGGAGCTCGAGCACGACTGGCTGGAAGGCAGTGGGGGTGGTGGTAGGTCCTTGCACCCACCTGTTTAATTCCCCTCTCTTGGCACCCACCAGTGATGCCATGGGTGTGGCTGCTGGGCAGGGTTGCTGGCTGTGGTGCCCTCACCCAACCCCATGACCCCACAGACACTCCTGGACAGTTCAGCGCCACATTCCAGGACGGCTCTTACCTGGCACTGCCTGGGCACCTCTTTCCTCGAGGGTGAGTGACAGCAGTGATGGGGCACCCCAAGCTGAGTGCTGCACCCCCAGCCGCAGCATCACACCCTCCTGGGGTGCTGCACTCACTGACTCTGCCTGCTCCTTGCAGCCCCCCTGAGGCACCTGACACCATTGAGCTGGAGCTGCGGACCAGCACTGCTGACGGGCTGCTGCTGTGGCAGGGGGCTGTGAGTGGGGTGGGGGAGCACCACTGGGGAGGGCACGGGGGTCAGGGTGTCTCCCACCCCACTCACTGTCCCGCTGCCCCAGCAGGATCCAAGTGAGGGGAACAAAGCCAAAGACTTTGTTTGCCTCGGCTTGAAGGACGGGCACCTGGTGTTCAGGTGAGGGGGGGACCAGGTGTCACTCACCGGTGCTCTGTGCCACCCAAGCGTGCCCCTGCGCTGAGTCCACATAACCCTTGCAGCTACCAGCTGGGCAGCGGTGAGGCCACCATCGTCTCTGAGGACCCCATCAATGATGGCGAATGGCACCGGGTGACGGTGACGAGGTGGGTGGGTGTCAGGAGGGGTCAGGGTTAGGGGAGGTTGGGGTGTGGGTGCTGATGGTTCCATGCAGGGAAGGCCGGCGTGGGCAGCTGCAGGTGGACGGGGAGGAGCCGGTGAGTGGGGAATCCCCAGGAACCAACATCATGGCCAACACCCAGGGCAGCATCTACATCGGTATGGAGTCACCTGGGGGCGTGGGGGTGCGTGGGGTGGGACATGGCTGCGACACAGGAGGGACATGGCGGGGGACATGGCAGGGGACACATGATAGACATGGAGGGGACACAGGAGGGACACATGACGGAACATGGGGCTGGATGTAGAACAGCACATGGGGTGGCCACTGTTGGACACGAGGTAGGCTGAGCACACGGGTGGGTAAGACCTTGAGGAAATGGAATGGGTTAGCGTATGTGGTGGGATGTGGTAAGGGGACACAGGACTGGACGTTTGGTGGGACACGGGCTGGGAAATGGTGGTGTGTGGGAGAGGACGCGGGATGGATGTGGAATGTGACACGGGGTGGACATAGGATGAGATGTGGGATGGGAAACAGAATGTGACACAGCGGGGGATGTGGGTTGGGGACACCTGATGGCCCATGGGCTGGGCCACCAGAGAGGATCCTGGGCAAGCCCAACAGGTGCCCCCCATGTCCCCATATAGGCGGTGCTCCAGACCCCCACAGCCTGACGGGCGGCAAGTTCACCTCTGGCATCACTGGGTGCCTGCGGGGTCTGGCGCTGGCACCCGCTGGGACCCCTCGGCACACCATCGACCTGCGTCACAGTGCAGCAGGGGGGTCCCCTGCCCTCCCTTGCCCTTCGTAACACCCCCAACAGTCCATTTTGGGGGGAATGTGGCCACTTTTACTCTTTTCTAAGAAACCAAAAACCCAGGCGGAAACGGTGCTTCGCGGCCCCAGGGTGACTCCAGGAGGGGGCCGCGGCCCCTCAGAAATGTTTACACCTCTCACCACCACCACCGGCTCCCCCTCCTCTCCCGAAAGCTTTGCTGGGGCGGCCGGGCTGCCTGGGTGCCCCCTCAGGGTGGCAGTGGAGGGATGGGGGCACAAGGGACAGCTGGGGTGATGTGGGGCCCCCCCTACGGGGACAGATATTAAAGAGAGAGAACCAGCGCTGTGGTGTGTCCGGGGGAGCTGTGCCGCGGGTGGGGTAGGGGTGTGTGAGAGTGTTGGGGGGGACGCTGTATGGGGGGGCGGGGAGGGCGTGGTGTGAGGGTTATGGGGGACCTTGCAGCATACGGGAGGCGTACAGGGGATTATGGTGTGGGAGGACTATGGGACTGAGTGGTTTCGGAGAATGTGGTGGAGGTGTGCGGGAAGCGGAGTAGCGTGGAGGGGGCTGTGATGGTGGAGTGCAGGGTAGTGCGGCCGGGCTGTGGGGTTTCGGAGCGGCGTAAGGGTACAGGGGTGTGGGATGGCCATGGCCGGGAGAGGCAGTGTAGGGGCAGCGGCGCCGAGGGCTTGACGGGTGCCGTGGAGATGAAGGACTGGGCAGCCCCAGTGCGGAGCTGCGGATATGCGAGCGAGGAGCCTGCGCGGCGCCGCATGGGCGCGCTCAGGCCCCGCCCCTAGCGTACAGGACCAGGGGCCACGCGCGTCGCAGTCCGTGAACGTCAGCGCCTCGCGCCCGGCACCGTGTCGCGCTTGTGGCGTCACCGGCCTGAACGGCGGCGGCGGCGGGAGGGGCCGGGCNGGTTGGGGGCGGTGGGGCCGGGCGGGGCGGCGATGGCCCCGCGACTACAGCTGGAGAAGGCGGCGTGGCGCTGGACCGAGACGGTGCCGCCCGAGGCGGTGGCGCAGGAGCACATCGAGGCGGCCTATCGCGTCCGGCTGGAGCCCTGCCAGCGCGGAGCCTGCCGGTACCGACCCCGCTGGGCCGCTGCATCCCTCACCCCGGCCCGTCTCCCGTCCCCTCACCTCTCCGGGCCTGCGTCTCCGTTCTCCCCGTCCTCCACTCTTGGGTGGGGGCCTGGGGGTTCTCTGGGTTCCTCGCTCCTATCTTCTGGGCCCGGGAGACCCGCCGTTCCTTGTTTTTCACGGGAGGAAGTGCCAGGCGTTTTCTGCGACCTTCAGGGTCGATGGAAACCCCCACCATGTTCTCTTCTTTGGGATCTCCATTTCCCGGGGTTCTGGGGGACCCTTCTCCCTGCCTGGTTCTTTAGACATGGGGGACCCTTCCTCAGGTCCTGTGTTCTTCCTTGAATCCCCTTTCTTTCTCCCCTTGTATCTTTCCATCTCTTGTCCTACTAACCATTTTTGGGAGGTGGGGGGGTCGACCTCTTGTTCCACCTGGTTCACTCTAATTAGCGTTCTAGGGACCCCCTTGTTGTGCTTCTCTCTCACGGAGACATCAGGGGACATCAGTGAGTGACAGTTGGGGTGGGTGCTGGCTCTACAGGAGGAACTGCCGGGGGAACCCCAACTGCCTAGTGGGCATTGGGGAGCACGTCTGGCTGGGTGAGATCGACGAGAACAGCTTTCACAACATCGATGACCCCAACTGTGAGCGCCGCAAGAAGGTAACATCCCCCTTCCTCCCAAAACCACATGTCCCCTGCCCTTTGTAGTCCCTGGGGAAAGATGGGAATGGGGGGAGGTGGACTCATCTGGGGTGTTTGTGCTGTGGCTGCTTGTAGGATGCCCGAGTGGCGTTTTCCCAACAAACAGCAGCTGTCCCAACTGCTGGATTTGTGCTCACAGCAATGAGTGATGACTCTTGTTTTCTTTCTCATGCCAGAACGCATTCGTGGGCTTAACCAACCTGGGTGCCACCTGCTACGTGAACACTTTCTTACAGATGTGGTTTCTTAACTTGGAGCTCCGGCAAGCACTCTACTTGTGCCCCAGCACCTACAGTGAGGATGCAGCCGGACAGGCTCTCCCAAAAGACAAAGGTTGGTAGTTTTGCTCATTTCTTCCTACGACATTGCACACTGGAATCAGCTTTGGGATCTTTGTTAGGAGAAGGTACAACTGCTCGTCCCATCTCCACACTGTTGCTTTTGAATCCATCACACAGCTTTTGGGAACGAGCCAGGCATTTTTTAAACTGAGTGATCCCATCTGGTTGAAAAATCCTATCTGGGTTTGTTTCTTGCTCAGTTGCTTCCTAGACCAGTTCCCAGCTTAGTAATGGTGCTGGGAGTGGAAGCACACGGTTTGGGGCGGAGCTGTGCTACTGTGGAACTGTACTCCTCCTGTGGGAGGGTGAAAATTTAGGTCCCTGGTGCAAACAAGGCTCACAGTGGCCTCACAGCAGGTCTGATAGTCTCTGGTGATATCCCTTTGTGCATGGTATAGAAATGCTCTTGGTTAGAGGACCACTTGATTCCTTCTGTTCCCGTTTTGATGGTATTTTACACCGTGTTACACTGTTTAAGGTAAATTAGAAGCTGTTGCACTGCGGTAATCAGCAGACGCTGCTTGGACTCTGAATTTGCCACTTGTGTGAGGCTCTGTGGGATCGAGATATTTACAGCCGGACTCAATGCTCTTAGGTCTTTTCCAGCCTAAACAATTTGGTGATGTTTGGTCTGCACTGGAACTTCACTGTCATCAGCTACCTGCTGTCTTTTTGATGACTTACATCAGCTATTAGAAACAAATAATTTTTAGTCATTAAATTTAACCGTTGCGAAGAAAGAACAAGCAAATTCCGTGGAACAATTGCCTCTTACTTGGAAACAGTCACTGTAACTTGTGCACCTTGTCGGGTTTTTTAACAGACTATGAGCCTCAGACCATTTGCGAACACCTCCAGTACTTGTTTGCTTTGCTGCAGAACAGCAAGAGGCGATACATCGATCCCTCGGGCTTTGTCAAAGCTCTGGGATTGGACACTGGGCAGCAGCAGGTAGGTTTGAGGTGTGCCCCTGGAGGAGTTACCTAAATTTCTAAACTCACTTCAGGCAGTGTGCAACCACCATTTCATGTTATCTCAGCATCTCTGAGCCAGGATCTGCAGCTTGATGAAAAGGCAAAGCGTTAAGTGTTGCTCTCTGTTCTTCCTGATGAATTGGTAGATCAGGATGGGCCCAGGGAGTGATGGTATGAGGAGTGGTGTTAGTGTCTGATCAGACCTGGCATCATGCAGGGTGAAGCTTTCACAGCTCCTTCCCGGGGGGGGGGGCGGTGTGTGTGTGTGTGTAGTTGAGCAGGGGTTGAAGGGTCCTCATAGGGCTCTTGCTAAAGCCAAAAACTGCTCAGCACAAGGACGTGACTTTGAGAAGCGAGAGGGAGATACAGTTGAAAGGAGAGCCGGGGCACTGCAGTGCATTTCCTCAGGAGGATGCAGGAGGGTAAGGAAGCTATTCCAGAGGTTAACTGGGAGAGGCCAGAGCCCTTTTGTTTTCAAAAGAGGAGAGCACAAGTAGGAGACAAAGGCTCTCGAAGGACAGGATGCAGCCACAGGGCAGCTTCTCTGTTCTTATTCTGGCCTGTAACACAAGCTGAGGCAGCTTGTACTGCACGCCAAGCTCTGAAAAACAAGCATTAACAGGACAGAAAGCACTGCCAGGAGAGGTTTTGAGGTTGGGGTTTTCTTCCTCGTTCTTGAGCACCGGGGCAGAAGTCAGAGCACCCAGTGCCGTTGGCAGGTATCCAGGTTCACTCCTGCTATGGTCTCAGCCTGGGGGCCTGGCACTTCTTTTAGGCCAGTTCCCAACTGGTCTGTTCTACCCTGCAGATGCTTGGGCCTCCAGCACAGTCTGTGTGTAGAGCTTCGGGTGATTAGCGATGGGAGTGTGACTGGGCTGTGTTAATGGGCTGTCTTTTTCAGGATGCCCAGGAGTTTTCCAAGCTGTTCATGTCGCTGCTGGAGGATACTTTATCCAAACAAAAAAACCCTGATGTTCGAAACATAGTGCAAAAGCAGTTCTGTGGGGAGTATGCCTATGTCACAGTGTAAGTGTTTGGTCTTGAGGAAGAACCTGTCTGTAAATATTTAAACGTTATAGAAGAATTTAAGGTAGGAAATACCTCTTGTAACAACCGGAGAGGGCAGGTGAGCTTCTGCACAAACATTTTGTTAGAGGATTCTAGGTTTTAGGGTTTCAGTCTTGTAGTGTTACAGTTCACCAGCTGCTTGAAAATTCACAAATTAAACCTGCGGGTGAATTAATGCAGTGTAAAATCTCAGACAGAAAATGGCGTTATTTGGGTTTTGTGTTTTCATCCCTGTGTCCTCATAGCTATGGATTTAACTTCAGAAACAATGTCCAGTGATGTGTGCAGGTTGTGAACAGAGGCCTTTCTGGTAGATGCTGTTACCTTGCTCATGCTTTACAGAGTTTTTGTGATGTGGAGGTGTGAAGCACATGAATTTCAACTTAACCTTTTCCTCGTGGTTTTATAGCTCAGGATTATTCCTATGGGATGTTCAGAAACGTGAATCAGTGAACTGTCCTCATGTGGTTGTTGTCTTTTTCAATCGTAGTTGCAACCAGTGTGGCCGGGAGTCCAAGCTTGTCTCTAAATTCTATGAGCTGGAGTTAAACATCCAAGGGCACAAGCAGCTGACAGACTGTATAACAGAATTTCTTAAGGTACAAGCTCGTGTGCTTTTGAGTCTTGCTGTTCTTAACAAGGTGAATTCTTTCCTTCTTAACAGCCTTTAAGGTGTGGACTGAGTTGTCCAAGGGAGCTGCATCCAAAAGAAAATACGAGTGGCTCTGGAGCAGAGCAGAGCACAGCACGCGTTTTGGCTTTTAAAAAAGCACTCCAAGTCACAATTTTAGTTCAAATACTTTCCCATTAGAGTTGGGGTAGAAAGTCCCCGTGTGCTTTGTCATGGATAGCACCGGGAGAACTGGCCGATTTGCATTTTCTGTATGGGTGCTCAGCTGCATAGCAACAGAAGACATTCCCCACTCTCAAAAATACTGGGGCTGGCTGGAAATAGCTACAGTAACAGCTGCAAGCGCACTTAATTCCACTTGAGAATGTGCCTGCATCTTTGGTTTAGACTGGGCAGGTTAAAGGTTCCAGAGGTCGATTCAACTGAAAATATTTAGGACAGTACTAACCTGAAAGGTGACTGTACCTGAGCTGTAGGGCAGTGGATTTGCTGAGGCGCTTGGCAAACCGGTTGCTCTGCTTGCCAGATGGTCTGCTAGGAAAAGAGAACTGGTTGTGTCCGCACCTTAAAATCCAGCAAACTTCAAACAAACCAGCCTGGTGTCCTGGTTTAGGGTAGTTGGAGCTCTCCTGCCTAATCCTGCCATCTGATCTACTTAGGAACAGCCCACTGTGTCTTATAGGGTGATGTTTATGTGGCCAAGCACGAGCAGTTTGTCATTTCCATGCTAAAACGTGGCTTTGCATTGGCTTGGTCTGTGTGAGGTCCTAAAACATTGACTGAATTATTTTTTCCATAACCCTTGCTGAAGTAAACCAACTTAGCTGGACAATAAACTGGACAGTTCTTTAAGTAACCTGAGGACTGGGAGAGAATTACAGAACTGTTCTGGTTGGAAAAGCCCGTTCAGCTCCTCGAGTCCAACTGGTCGCCCAGCACTGCCGAGGCCCCACTGACCCCTGTCCCTCACCCAGCAGCTCCATGGCTTTGCAACCCCTCCAGGGACTTCCCCACTGCCCTTGGCAGCCTGGGGCAGAAATTGTTCCTTGGGCCAGCCTCACCCTCCCCTGGGGCAACTTGAGGCCTTCTTCCTGGGGAGAAGAGACCGACCCCCCTCCAGGCTCCAACCCCTGAGTTTCAGGCAGTTACAGAGAGCCAGAAGGTTTCCCCTGAGCCTCCTCTTCTCCAGTTCAACCCACCAGTTCCCTCAGGTGTTCCTCAGAGCACCCAGCTCTTCCCCAGCTCTGTTGCCCTTCTCTGGCCGCACTCCAGCTCCTTCCTGTCCTGGCAGTGAGTGAGGGGCCCAGAGCTGACCCCAGGATTTGAGGTGGGGTTTCCGCAGTGCCCAGTGCAGGGGAATGATCCCTGTCCTGGTCCTGCTTGGCATGATTCAATCTGGAATTCTTAATAAGTAGGAGTAGCCCTGCTGTGAAGGGCATTTATTAGTGTTTTAACCAAGAGATTATTTTGGAAAGCAGTTGAGGGGAGACTTAAAAGTTTAAAGTAATGTTTGTGCTTTGCTGTCTCCAGCTGTTGAGTAGCTTGGTCTGGTTGACTTCTCAGTGGTAACCTGCTCTCAAGACCTTTATTTCTGCCTCCCCTCCCTGTTCAGGAAGAAAAATTGGAAGGGGACAATCGTTACTTTTGCGAAACATGCCAGAGCAAGCAGAATGCCACAAGGAAGATTCGGCTGCTGAGCCTGCCCTGCACACTCAACCTGCAGCTAATGCGCTTTGTGTTTGACAGGTGAGCCTCTCGCTGGGACATGCACCGTCTCTGTGGGGAAGTTGTTACTTTGAGGGGTTGAGTGTGTGCCTCAGGCCCTCGGGGGATGTTTGGTGGGTTTCAAGGGAAGTTCCTTAGAGGTGGAAAGTGTTGTTTCTGCTCTCTGAACTGAAGCTTTGCTTCCACGCAGACAAACTGGCCACAAGAAGAAGCTGAACACCTACATTGGCTTCTCTGAGATGCTTGACATGGAGCCTTTTATGGAACAAAAGAGTGAGTTGTGAGCTGTGTAGCGTTGTCTTTACCCACCACTCCTCAGCAGGCAAGAGGACATCTCCAAATCCCCTTTTTAATGGGAAATAATTGTTGGAAGCCCGAGTTCCAATTCCCTCACCGGGTGGACTGTGGAAGCCACAGCTACATAGCGAAGTCTTGGAGAGCCTCAAGTTCAAGTCTTTGTTGCATAAGAACAGAGGTGTTAAGGAATAGAAAGATCTTTACTGTTTTGCCCAGAGTGCCATATAATTGCTGCTTCCCTTCCAGGCGGTGTCTACGTGTACGAGCTCAGTGCTGTTCTCATACACCGGGGCGTGAGTGCATACTCTGGCCACTACATTGCTCACGTGAAGGATCCACAGTCGGGCGAGTGGTACAAATTCAATGACGAAGACATAGAAAAGATGGAGGGGAAGAAGCTGCAGCTGGGGATTGAGGAAGATCTAGGTAAAACCTTTAAGTTGTGAGTGCCCTTTTAAAATAACTCTTTACACGAAAAGCATAGAGGCCAAGTATGGAGAGGCCCTGTTGCTCTTGAAAGCACTCCTACACCTGCTGTCACACCATAAGAGTAACTTGTGAAGCAGCAGTTCTGCTAATGGCAGGCAGAGTTTCTCCAATTCAGCTTCTTGTGTTTGTGTGCATCTCATGGTTGGTTCCTCTAGTATTTCTCTTGCAGCTCTGCAACAGATAGGGCTAATAGCTCAGGCAGCACTTGCCTATCAGGCTGAAACAGGCAATTGGCCCCTGTGCAAAAGGAGGCAGAGGGGCAGATAACGCAGTTGCTTTTGGTTTCCTTACTGTGTCCTGGTTTTATTTGCACTGAGGTGTTTTTCGTGGAGGCAGTAAAGAGTCTCTATAAAAATTCTTGATCAAAATCATGGCTTGGACGCCAAAACTACTTTTTTATTTTGCACTTTTGACTTCTTTGTGTTCATGTGTTCTACCACTGTCTGTCGTGTGCCAGTGTTCCCCTGATAGCCGTGTTCCCTGTACAGGAGAGCAGTGTGATTTCTTGTAGAACTCAGGCCTAGGCCAGACTTCTGGGCTTCTCTCAGAGATCAGCATTAAATGAGCACTTTGAGTGCTCAGATTTGCAGTCACTCCGCATTCCTTAGCACAGGATGCTTTGCAGTATCGGGCAATGGGGAAGTTAATGCCAGAAATTTAACTTTATAAGTGAAGTTTATATTCGTAATGCAGGCTGTGTGTTCCCAGAAACACTGGCCCACCCAGACACTTGTGCTTTGCTGTGGTTGGACTTTATGAAACATTGCCTGTCTTTAAAGCATCCTCAAATAACAACAAAGGAGACCTCAGATGTTTCTGCTCCCTTAGTTTTTTGTAAAACTGCGCCAGCCTGAGTGCTTCCTCAAGCAGGAACAAGGCATTCTTCTCCCTCTTCCATTTCTTTCCATGCAGCTACATGATGCCACTTTATTTGGAACTCTCTTGCTAGTAAACACCTTGCATTTCATCACAGAGCAGCTTTGTCATCCTGTTAATGTTTGCCTGCTGTGTGCTTCCAGACCAGCCATGAAACTGGTTAGACATCTAGTGGTGTGAGAGAGAAAAAGAAGCCCCAAAAGGCAATCGGAGCTTCTCAGCTTTTAATCTCCCCAGCAGAGCAAAATCAGATGCAAAAAGACTGCTGCAGCCTTGGCCTTACAGAGGTTTATACTTAACCTCATGTAGGTTTTCTTGCTGGTTGTTTCTTTCTTGTTAAATAACAAAGCAGGTTCATTTTTGAAACTGCAGCAGAGGATTTGGCTCTGTTCTTCTGTGTCCAGACACCAGAACAAGAGGTAGAGTGAGGGGAAAGCAGGGATGTTTTTGAGCTGCTTTTGGCTTGGTGAGTTCTAACTGAGGAGAGAGGAAAGGCTCCAGTAGAAGGGTGGTTCAGAACAGGGTTCTAATTTTAGTCCCTTTGAATTTCCCTTTCTCCAGAAACACTGAAGGGCTTTGGGTCTTGCTTTGGCATACAATTTTGGCTCATGCCAAACCCAGTTGCTTGGCAAAAAGAGTCCTGACAGAGCGCAGCAGGGAGCAGGAAGCCGGCTAGATGGCAAACTCGGCCCGTTAATGAAGAATCACTGTATAACCTTGTGTGTTAATCATGTTTTACCTTCTGTACCACAGCGGAACCTTCTAAATCCCAGACTCGGAAACCGAAGTGTGGGAAAGGGACTCACTGCTCACGCAATGCTTACATGCTGGTGTACAGGCTGCAGACCCGGGAGAAATCGCTGACAATTGAGGTACCAGGTAAGTGAGCTTTGGCTCCCTTGGCCACTCCATCTCATCTTGCGACCCTCCAGGTGGGCCAGGTTTTGCATGAAGCCCTTTTTGTGCCTGCTGTCCATCAGTTCTTGAATAACTTTATCCTGGTGCTGCCAGCTCTGTGCCTGCTCAGAGATTGCTGCTTTAACCAGTGAGGTGAGGTTGAGGCTAGGAGTTCACCACACCTTGAGTACTGAGTTTGTTTTGGGCGCCTCAATGTAAGAAAGATATTGAGGGGCTGGAGCGGGTGCAGAGAAGGGCAACAAGGGTGAAGGGTCTGGAGAACAAACCTTATGAGGAGCAGCTGAGGGACCTGGGGCTGGTTAGTCTGGAGAAGAGGAGACTGAGGGGAGACCTCCTTGCTGTCTGCAGCTACCTGGCAGGAGAGTGGAGAGAGGTGGGAGTTGATCTCTTCTCCCTGGGATCAGGGGCCAGGACAAGATGAAATGGCCTCAGACTGCCCCAGGGGAGGGTTAGGCTGGTCCTGAGGAGAAACTTCTTCCTGGAAAGGGCCCTCAGCCCTTGGAACAGGCTGCCCAGGGAGGGGGTTGGATGGCCATTCCTGGCCATGTTTCCCAGTCGTGGAGATCTTGGAGCTCAGGGACAGGATTTAGCGGTGGCCTTGGAGCAGTTAGATTAATGATTTGACTTGATCTGGAAGGTCCTTTCCAACCTAAACGATGCTGTGATTCTATGATCCTGACCAGGAACCTGCAGGATCCTACTGCTTGTGTTCCCAAAGGGGTGAAAGAGAGCAGTGCAGTTAAATGTCATTGTCAGCACATGCTCTGCCTGCGCTGGAGGTGATCAGTCCTGACAGGTGTCAGGTTTCTTCTGCGGGGGCTCGGTCTTTGGCACACTGAGGGTAAACAGTGAAAGTAAGAGAATGCGAGGCCTTAGTGGCAGTTCTGTGTGAGCGTGCTCGTGCCTTACTCTGAGAATCACTGGGGCTGGCAAAAATCCCTGTGGTTTTAATGATACTTTGCCTTTGCTTGCTGCTGGATAAGAAATATTAATTAGGCACCTGGTGCTCATGGAGGTGGGTTCCCTTCTTCAGTGAAACAAGGATGATGGAGGTGGTGTGTCACCTTTGGGCTGCTTTTGAGGCGATCTGGGGATAAATCAGATCAGCGAAGGGGACAAATTGTTCAGCTTTCCCCCCCACTAACAAACAGCACCAAACCTTTTGCAGCATCCCCCCCAACTAAAACGCATCCCGAGAGGCCCACAGCTTCAGGAATTGGTGCAAGTTGCTGCCTCAGACCTGCATTTCCATCCTGTTTCCCGAGCACTCTTGTGCTCCTTTCCTCCTACCCCATCAGCCTGAAACAATAATTCTGGAAAAGTCTCTCCACCCAGCTCCAAATTCCTGAGCAGACCCGTGGTTGCCTTTGTTTCCCATGGAAGCCTGCCAGGGAACAGGGAGCGAAGGGCAGCACTCAAGTTCTGCGGTTGCGGGGAGGTTTGCTGCAACTGTAAATTTGAGACATTTTGCTTTGATGCTGTTAAAAGAGGCTTTTCCGGGACAGTGGAGAGCTGTAACTCGGCTCTAACCTCAGTCTGGTTGGTTGTAAATACTGTATGTTCTCTCAAGGTGGATATTGTGCTCTCTGGCTGCACAGCAACCTTTCTGGAAATACTTGAGCGCTTCAAAATGTTGCTAAATAGGAAAAGACTTCAGATAAGCAGTGCTTTCCTCATTCCTTACCCCAGCCTTTTGAGGGAAATGGTTTATCATCTCTTTTTCTCCCTACTGAGCTGTGGTTTGGGTTTTTTCTGTATGCAACAGCAAAAAGTCAAAATTCCCATTTCCCTCACCTTTCCATTGAGATCTGCCCCAGCTTATCTCCCATCTCCTGGGGGCTTTTTGCCCTTGACTTTGCAGAGTGCTTGACCCTGGATCTCTGATATTCATGGGGCTGCACGTCGGGACAGGTTCTTGGCGGCGTCTGCAGGGTGCAAAGCTCTTGCTTATACCCTGGAAGTGGTGGCAGTTTCTTGTTAGTGCAGAGGAGCTGCACTTGGCAGGAGGCAGCGGGATGGCTGGAGTGAGAGCAGCGAGGGGGGACTGCAGCCTGTCTCCAGACCGTGCTGTGCCTTGTGCCACTGCTGGTGCTCAGCAAGGCTTGTCAGCCAGCAGAAGATTTCACACAGCAACCATTTTCCAGTAAACAATTTCCTTGTATCATGCAGGACAGTTGCGCTGTAACCATAAATGTTGGAGAGCAATGGCCACACACGAGACTTTTGGCAAAATCTAGTGTGTTGATAGCTGCATGAGGGAACTTCTAGAGTTATTTGTTATCCCCAGGTAACTGACTGTAGGGATAATTAACAAAATGGGCAGGTTTGTCCTCGGAACAACTGCTGCTGCTTCTTTCCCAACAGCTTTTCTGCAGGAGCTGGTAGAGCGTGATAACAGCAAGTTTGAGGAGTGGTGCAACGAAATGGCCGAGATGCGCAAACAGAGTGTGGCCAGGGGCAAGATCAAACACGAAGAGGTGAAGGAGCTCTACAAAAGGTTACCCGCTGAAGCTGGTCTGTAAGATATTGTGGTAGTATTTTGTCATAGACCCTTGTTAAGCTTAGTTGTGTTTTGTAACTAACCTGCAGCTGACTTCTGTGACCTGAACAGAAGGCTTCAGCTGTAGCCCTCTTGAAGAGGGGCACGATTCCTGTCTGTTGTTGCTCTGTGCATGCTGAGGATTTGCTTTCCCTTTTGGTTTTTTTTTTTTGCCTTAGCCTGTTTTTCTCCTCTTTTGCTGGTTACCATGGCCTCCAGCATCACTAATTCTCTCTGGCTTCTTCCCTGTCAGTCAGTGTCCTGTGCGCCTCCATGCACTGGGACCGGTTTCCTCGGCCTGCTGAGCAGCTCACCTTGTTAGCTGTTAGTAGAATGAGGCAGAAGAACCAGCTGGCCCCGAATTGCCCACTTGGGGCAAGTTTGGGAGCTGTTGATCTGCATTAATTGGCAGGTGACCAGGTACAAGAAGCCCTGACCTCCAACAGAAAATTAATTCAGCCCTACCAGTGTTTCAAAGCTTCAGAGTCTGTCTGAAGAGGGTCTGGGGTCAGTCCTTTCCTGTGTGATGTCTCAACAGAAGGATTTTTATTTCCCATCTTGTTTCTCAATCTCAGCTCCCTCAAAGCAAACGTAGGGGTGCTTGTTCTGTCCATGCGCTACATGCATCTCCTAAAACCTCCCAGAAATGTGTAATTGAAGACTTTAAATGGGGTTATTTGTGTTGCCTGTTAGACAAACTGACACTTAGCTTTTAATGTTCAGTGCTCACAACCAGCAGTGAGATTGGCATAGCTGGACGGTAGACAGTTGTGCTCCCCTTGATATCTGCTGCTTCAGTTGATGAACTGGGGTTTGCAGACAGCAGGTGCACCAACGGGAGGATGTCACAGCTCCCTACGTGTCTGAGCAGTGTTAAAATGTCACTGTTAAGTCAAAGCTGGGGTAGGGGTATGAGTCTGCTGTGAATCACCATCAAAAATGAGCAGCGAGCACAACTCCCATGTGTTTTCTCTCCCCTCGCTTAGTTTGCTCTCAGCCTTTCTAAAACAACAGAGGAGAAAATATCAAAGTGTTTTTTACAGGTACAAGTAAAGCTCCTCTGTCCCGATTTGAAGACAGTAGGACCTGAAGCACTCCCCTTTGGGCATCCACTGCCTACTCCTGGGCACAGCAACTGGGAGCTCTCTTGCCAGCTGTGCAGGGTTTTCAGCCAGCTTTGTGGAGCCTGCCCCAGAAAAATGTACTTTCTGGGGGAGGCAGCTTTCATCCCACACTAACAAACCCTTTGTGACAGGGTTGCAGCTCTCTGGAGGTCATGGCTGCGTGTCTCAGATGGCATTGCATAAGATTAAAATGCAGCTGATTTCTGCTACAGAGAAGGGCTTTTGAAGCCTGACTTCAGGGATCCGGCACAAGCTGGGAGACAGAGTGTTTTCCTGTAGCTTCTCTGTTGCTCCTTCATACGAAACAGGAAGAGCTTGTGTGTGTTTGATAGTTGGAACTAACAGCTACATTTCCTCTTGGTTTCAAAGTCGCCTTCCTTCCCTCAACAGAAAAGGTTTAATTTCCCCCTAATTCCTCAATCCTCTGACATCATCCTGCAACAATAGTGGGTCTGGACACTGGGGTTTCACTGCTCAAACATATGCTGACCTGCTTCTGAACCTGTCCTTTGAGCAATGTGTTGCTGCTTTAGCAAATAAGGGTGAGCCTGCTGCTACTATTTTCAAAACAATCCTGTGGACACTAAAGAAATGTTTTAGAGTGCAAACAAAAGCCATTTTAAGTGTTTCTCACCCAGAGGTGTGTGAGGGCACCCCAGAGCAATACTGAAATTCTGGGTGCTGGAGGGGTGGGGTGAACCCTGACTTCCTCTCTTTGCTGTTGTTGCCTTTTATTTTCCAGTGTGCCTTGAAGAACTTGCTCTGTTAGAGAACGAGCCTTTAATGTATGATTGTAGTTCTAATATTTTATTTGCCTCTTGCTGGGGAGACTTTCCCAGTTCCCCAACTGCTCTCCAATACAGGTTTAGCAATCTGGAAGCTCTCCAGCTCTGGAGCATTCTGCTGGTTTGTACCGATTGAATTGGAAACAACCACTTGTTGTTGCCTCTCTTAATTCCACAGAGCTAATTGTGAAACGGAGATGGGAGTCAGGCGAGGGAAGCTGGATTAGTTGTTTCAAAACTCGTACTGCCAAGACTTAATCAACAGCGATAGTTTGTTAATTGTAAAAGTACCCTTGAATATCACAGTGATTCTAAAATAGCATCTGCTGGTATTTTAGCTGACACACATGGGCTTGTTTCTCTCTGTTTCTTCCCCTCCCAGGTTCCCCGTATGACTTCATCTCTCTCGAGTGGCTGCAGAAGTGGCTGGATGAGTCCACTCCTCCTAAACCCATTGACAACACAGCCTGCTTGTGCTCACACGGCAAACTCCACCCAGATAAAATATCCCTCATGAAGAGGATATCAGAATACGTTGCTGACTACTTCTATAGGCGATACGGAGGAGGGCCCCGGCTGAACGGTAAGGGGTTGGGCTGCAAAACACCGTCACGTTTCCATGCGCTGCCCCAGCACCGCATTAAGCCATCCAATTCCGTTGGCATTCAAAGCAAAGCAGTTAGACTGCTGGCTGGGTGTGTTCCATACCCAAGTTCTGCGCTGTCTAGGAAGAGCAGTATGCGGAGGAATTCCTGAGAAAGCAACATTGGAAAACATAGTCCTGGGAAGGTTTGATGAAGCTTATTTTAAAAAATAACTTGCACTTGTTACTCCCCCAGACACCTCAAAACAAATTTCCTTGCCTGCACAGAGATTTGAGGGGCATGCAGATCTCTGCTGCCTCTTGCCAGCAGCCTGCAATCCAGAGCAGCAGTGGGCCAACAAAACCATTGACCGTCATTCCCCTGTAGCCCACCCCGAGCTGCCTCACCTGAGGGACACACGGGACTGTCAGCCTGTGTGCTTGTGTCTTGTGTCTGTCACGCAGCCTGGTTTTTGAGGTCAGCCCAGTCTCTGCAGTCTTTGGGCATCCCTTCCTTGAGCCCCAGGCTTAGTTTCTTTTATCAAGCTCCTTTATAACTCCCACTGAGACCAAATTAGCTCAGCTCCTACTACTAGGGAAGAAACACAACTGGCAGAGACTGCTGTGACGCAGACAGCCTTTCTGGAGGGGGAAAAAAAAAAGCAGGGCAGTGTTTATTAGTCAACTGGAAGATCGCCCGTGGGTTTTTTCACCGAGTCTGATTGAGAGGGTTGGTTGAATGTGCTGTGTTCTCCAACATGCTTCTCTGGATGTGACCCCAAATGGAAATAGACCCGCAGTTGTAGGGTTTCCGCTGTGATTGGTCCAGTATAGTTTTGCAGGAGGTTTTTTTTTTCCTGGTGGTTAACTGGCAGAGTGCCACAGAACAGGTTTTTAAATTGCACGTGCCTAAAACATCCTGCCTTCTGACTCCTGTGTAGGTGAGACCTGGCTCACAGCTGTAATTGCCAACTGTTGATACCAGAGCTGCAGAGCAGATTGCCCCTCATCCAAAGCGTTTTACACTCATTTAGGCTTCAGACGTGCCCCGATATGGCAGTAACCCCAGGGATCCCCTCATTTGCGGTGACATCTCTGAGTGTTAAATCTCTGATTATGAAATCTGCAGACATGAGACTGAATAGTTGTTACTTATGTGTCTGAGGGTATTCAGACCAGTGGAAAGCTTCATAAATTGTGTTTCTTTCCCCCGCCCCAGTCAAAGCACTTTGCAGGGACTGTGTGGTCGAAAGGTGTCGAATTCTGCGGCTGAAAAACCAGTTAAATGAAGACTACAAAACTGTTACGAACTTGCTGAAGATAACATGCAAAGGGTGCGTAAGTCCTGCTGCCTTCAGGTGTTGTCAGGAATATGTTTATTTTTAGAAGTTTGAAGTTTTTTCACAAAGATTGCTTGAGCTCCAATGGCGAACAGCGTTGCTGTTGGCATTGCCGGTGCTTTTCTGTCTCTCTGTGCA
Source organism: Rhinopomastus cyanomelas (assembly GCA_013400115.1). Classification (NCBI taxonomy): domain Eukaryota; kingdom Metazoa; phylum Chordata; class Aves; order Bucerotiformes; family Rhinopomastidae; genus Rhinopomastus; species Rhinopomastus cyanomelas. The sequence goes on along the minus strand of VXBP01007955.1, from coordinate 181,420 downwards.
GGAATGACGGGTTTTGGGTTGGGAAGGCGTCCTTACGGAGCTGGCGTCAGTTGGCTCTGGAGCAATTAAATGAACAGGACGAAGATGCAGAGCACAACAATGGGAAAATGAATGGAAGTGCACAAAACAAAGGTAGTTCTGCAGCTGCGAAGACCCACCCACACTGACCGATCCATCTTAACAAAAGACACGTCAGGTGCTCGTGTAGCTGGTTTCCTTTCCTTGTGTAAACAGAGAGAGAAGGATGATGAATCAAATAAAAAAACCTCCTTCATTTAAGGAGCTTTTTGTTTGATAAACCAGTACTGCTGGGTGATATTTGTCCAGAGAAGAGGAGGTAACGTGTAGTTTTAGAAAGCCTTGTAAAACTAATGTCCCACTCACATAATCTTTCATCTACTTTAATCTGAATGAGAGAGCCTGGGGAAGAAAGAGATGTGAAAACTGCCTTGGGGAAGGGAAGGGATGGAGACGTTTGTTGTGCAGGTCTGTGGATGAAGCGGCAGTTGGTAAAGCGGCCCTGGCAAAACAGAGCCTAGAAAATGAATCCTGAATTGAGCACTCTTTTGTGCTCGTATCGTGCATTCGTGAGAGTTTTTGATTTGGCTGCTGCTCTCTCAAACCTTTGGAAACTGAATATTTTGTTGAGCTTTTAGTTTCAGAACTGATGCTGGGAGGTTTGTTTGAATGAAAGTGGAGATAATGGGATGATGGTATCAATCTTGGGCGGGAAGGCTCTGAGAACACCATCTCCTGATGGTACCTGTCAGCTGCTGGCGGAGCATCCATGGAAAGAAGTCTCCTCATTCCTGTGACTTTGCTTTTACAACAGGTTGCCACTCCCAGTAGCGCATTTGAGTTGCTCGTAAGCTAACGTGCTCATTAGAGACTCTGAGTGATGCACTATTGTGTTTATGATGCTCCAGTTCAGTGGCCAGAGCTTCTGTCTGCAGTTCTTCACTATAATTCAGATGTTACTGTGGGGTTTCCCAAACCCCTCTCAGTCTCTCCATTTGTTTGTCAGCCAGCATTTGGTTCTGATCAGCATCCTAGAGGCAGAGTAGGGACTAATATTTTGCCAGGAAGGTTGCTGGTCCCCTTGCTCTTGTGCTGGTACCTCAACAACTTGTGTTTAGTTGGAGATCCCTGAATCCCTGGGGTGTTTGAGCCATAACAAATGTCTCCTTTGTAATCTCACAAAGGACCAGCTTGTGTTCCCCAACTTCAAAGCTCTCCTATGGCCTGTAGGCTGTAATCCTGCCCACCCAGAGGCGAAGACATTTGAGAAGAGCAGATTTCCTTCCAAAGTCTCCCTTGGGTTCAGGGTTTTGCTGCAATTTGAAAGGCAACCGCACTTTTCTCCAAAAGATTCCTTTCCTTTCCTTGGGAGGGGAGTTCTGTGCAGTTCCCTTGTATTTATGTGGGTTTTTTTTTAAATAGATGAATCCAGTGAAGAGAAGAGAGAGCGGGAAGAGGAGTTAAATTTTAATGAAGACATCGTTTGCCCACATGGTAGGTCTCTGCGGGGGATGGAGCTGAATGTATCTGTTGTTGCCCACTGCTCCAGACATTAACCCCACAGCCTTTGCTCCCTCTGAGGCCCACACGAGTTGTTACTGAGGAAGTGCACTTCATTCTCGTTTGCATGATGTTCTTCATATTCAAACTCCAGGTTTTATGTGCGAGTGCTGTCATGCTGCTGTCCACGTTTTGTAAGGCAGTGAAAGGGCTGTGAAGGCTGGGATGCTGCCAGAGGTGCTGCCATGACGCAGAAGCAGGTCGCTCTTCCTCTGCTAACCCCAGTGGAGCAAGGGCAGCACTGAGGGTCTGCAGGAAGATATAGGTGATGTAAATTGGTCAAAGTGGGAGCCGAGAGTATCTATGCATTGTCTCAGTTTACATGAAACTTGGTAACTGTAGGAACATAGGTTTATCTATCCCAGGATATTGATTAACCGCAACCTGCTGTGCTTTGGTGAATGTTTACATAAGGTTTGGACCAATCATTAAGTGACAATGGTTCATTAGCTCAGTCCTTGGCTACCCTGGATAATTTAGCTTGTGTGTCACTCCCAGACAGGACTGTGTTCTAGAAAGCTCCTGTTCGGAGGCATCAGTTTCCCTGTTAGGGGTTCTCTGTCTTCTTCCTGGGTAAGACACGAAAAGGTACCACAAATTAACAACACTCCTGTCATCAAGGCTAATCGGGATGTGGAGTAATTGCTTGATAAAGCCTCATTTTCAAGTGGATAGTTTTAGCACCTAGCCGTAGCTGTTTTTCAGGGTCTGCCGGGAGGCTGCTGCTGTTAAATAAGAGCAGGCAAAGTGGTGATGCAGTGTCTAGTGTAGCCAGACATGGTAGAAATAGGCCAGTAGACCTTTGAAAATATTATGCTGGTGAATTGTTGTTGATCTGTGACTTTGGGACATACCAGAATAAATAATGTAAGTACAGAGCTCGTTGTCATGAGCTAACCTCCCGTTACTGATGAACAAATTAGCTTTCCACCTTGACAGTTTCCCACTGGAGTGTATCAGCAAATGGATGGACTCGCTCCTGCAGCCTTTATGTTACTGTGGAGGAAGCTCCTGCTGTCACAGCAGGCTCTGGAAAAGCCAGCACTTCTGTGAGATCTGGCTGGCCTCCAGAAATGCCATCCAGTCTTCCTTTAAGAAGTCCCTTTGCATCTCAGCTGCTCTTTCATGCTTTCTGGTAGCTGCCTGACCCCGGCAAGTACTTTTTTTCCAGCCACCAAGTTAAGACTTTCATGTCAGTGCCCAAAACGTGGCCGTGGGTGGCGGGAAGGGGAGGCAGGGTCGGCAGCGGTTGCGATCATCTCCTTCCAGATGGCAAATCTCTTGTTCCCTGCACACACAGATCTGATTTTTCCACCTCTTTTTGTTCACAGCATGTTAAATCTGTTTTCATTAATCATGTCAAGGCACTTGTACAAGATCAGGACTGGTTTCTTTTTCTCCCCAGCCTTGCTGGCTCTGGAGATCAGTCTGGTGCTGCCTGCTCATGTGGTGAAGCTGGGCCACTTGGTCAGGCTTGATGAAGAGCAAGTGGCCAAGTGCTGCACTGAAACAGTCCAGCCTGACCTTTGTTTATTAGAGGAAAAGCAGGAGGGGAACATGACTGTTTTTACGCCTTTAAAAGCTGGCGGAAGTCCAGGCTTGGCTGGAGTGAGGGCTGAGAAGCTGCTTGTAAGGTTGAAGAGGTAGTAGAGGATGGGGAGGAAGGAGCCTTTTCTCCCTCTCTTCTTTCCGTAGCTCCTCAGGCTACAGAAAAGCAGATAAACAGGTACATGCCTGTTGTTGGACACCCCTCAGTGCCACAACTTTGCAGTCGCTGTTCTGCTTCCTTCTTGCTGGTGAAATCATGTTGAGGGGGAACTATTCCCCGTCCAGATCCAATTTGTGTCTGTGTCACAATACTCATTCTTCTCATTTCTTACCGCGACTGCCCCTAGCACAGCTGTGTCTTGACTTCCCAGATACTGTCTCAGGGGGAGATGCAGTTGTGTTTTCCCTTGGCAGTCATCAGGCCTGCAAGTGGGTGGCTGGTTGGATCCCGTTGCCGCCTTCAGTTTTCCCAAGCCTGTCCACTGGAGCACGTCTGTTCAGGCGTGAGCGCAGCGTTGGAACGCAGAAGCGTGGCTGTTGTGCGGCTGTTACTAGAATGGCGGATGCCTCGTGCTAAACTGCTCTTTGGGTTGTTGTTTTTATTAGCTGCTTGAGCATCAGGATAAATAATACAGGGGGTTCCCTGGAGTGCAGAATCTGGCCTGTCCAGCATTTGAGGTGCTTGGATCGGGCTCACAAAGCCACCTGAGATCATACAGGGTTAATTTTGTTTTATGGGGTGTGGAAAACACCTGGCTTCTGTCTCACAGGGTGCAGTGCTAGTCTACAGCATGGTAAACAGAGCTGCTATCAAAATGGGTAGCCATGATCAGAAACGGTAGTCCTGTGCCCTCTGGCTTCTCCTTGCTTTTCTGGGCATTTCGTAACCACTACTTGTGTTTGATCAGCTGCTTGGGTTCACGAGTTTGGAAGTCAAAAGGACATTTGTAGGAATTAAAGTTGTGGTTTTTCCTGTCCAAACATGGAAGTGCTGAAGTTCAAGGTGACTCTGTGTTGTGGTTGTGCTCTTTTGTGCTGACACGGAGCTGGCTGATAAGCGTGTGAACATCTTTCCCCTTATTTATACCCTGTAATCTCATCGATCTAGTTAGAGCTGCAAAAGATCACTGAGCAAAGCCCTTCTCTTGGCTCTCTCTCTGCAGGTGACCTGTGTATATCCGAAAATGAACGGAGGGTGGTTTCAAAAGAAGCCTGGGAGAAACTCAAGCAATATTTTCCAAAAGCCCCAGAATTCCCAAATAGCAAAGAGTGCTGTTCCCAGTGCAAGGTACTTGAGTGCCGGATAATGTGTGCTGGCTGTAAACATGCTCTGGTGGTCCTGGTTGTCTTTTTAACACGACCCTGTGCAGCAGAGTAAAGTTGAGTCACCGTGTAACAACAGCTGGGAACTGAAGCTGTGATTGATTAACTGTTTCATGCAGATTTTGGAGCGTGAAGGGGAGGAAAACGAGGCTCTCCATAAGATGATGGCCAGTGAGCAGAAGACTTCTCTTCAGAACCTGTTTCATGATAAGTGCAGACCGTGCCTGGGCAGCTGGCCTCAGGTACAGGAAGGAGGGTGACTCAAGGGAATGTAACAGAGCTCGAGGGAGGGTTATTTGGGCTTTTTTTTTTTCCCCTCCCTAAGAAATTTAATTATGCCTTCAAGGGAGACCTACCTGGTAATCATTTGCTTGGTGCAAACGAGCCCATGCCTGCGCTGGTTGAGCTTACACACGTGTTGTAACAAGGCATGGTTTCCCTTGATTTGCTGTGCTGGCACAAAGCCCTGCTGCAGATACATGAGAGCAGCTCCTGTGCCAACGTAGCTATCGCTGGCCTTGAGTCAGGTAGATAAGCAGCAACAATATTACTGCTGTGCTTACATCTGTCCCTAGAAGGACTGGAATGGTGGAAGCACCTTTCCATAGCCCTCAGTGTGCATTCCCGCACAGGCCAGGCTTCTACCCTGCTCAGACAAAACTCCCATGTGCTCCAGCATCCTGTTGCATCCCTAGAGCTTGGGCAGAACATCCATAACTGCTGAAGCCCAACAAATGGGAGCAACTGTTGTGCAAGTTGTCTTGTAGTGCTTTCTCCCTGGTACAAGCGTGCAGTTCTCCAGGGACTTTCCTGCAGCTTCGAGGCACCTCAGAAGACATGGCACGTGCTGCTGGCTCTGTGTTTTGGCTCCTGGGTGTCTCACGGCACTCATTGGTGATTGGTGTTTCCATTCTGCTAAACCCTTTTGGCAGATGTCTGCCTGGACCACTCCTGTGTGTGAGGGCAGCTTCCTGCTTCTGGGTGCCTGCTCCAGCCATTAATAAACGTTGATGTCAACTCAGAGCCAGAAAGCCCCCAGAAATGCTCTGTGCTGAGCTGAAGTGCTGCTGGGTCACACTGGGGGTTAAGGGTAATATTGGGTCAGAGGTGATGGGAAGCTGAAGCCCGTCACCATGGGTAAGCCCCAAAAGCTTCAGGCAGTGAGCCTACACCCTCCACTTATTTCTGGATTTCCCTAAAACAAGATTTGAGGGGCTCTCCTGTGGGCTTTTGTGAGTTTTCCTGATCCATAGCTGTTCAGATGCAGGGAAGAAAATGAGCAGATGAGCTTAATCTGGAAGAGATGAAGTGAGATTTCAGACCAACAAAACATCTATTCCTTAAACATTCCTTAAGTGTTCTGAGCTTTCTTGCAGAGAGATGGAGTGAGCTCTTGAATCTGCTCTCGGGAGGGTGGCGGGGGTAGATGAGCACAGACAAGTTTTCATCACCCAGCTCTTAGGGTCTTGATAGTCTTTCTATCTCATGGCAAATCATCAGGGCAGGAAAGCAATGGTTTTCCCTAAACCTGCTGCCTTGTGAGGGGGCACAGATATGGTTTTGAATCTGTGCTGCTGCAAAAAGGAGAAGCTTCTGGATTTCAAAGGGTAAGGCAAACAAGAGAGACTCACCCCACACAGGCGGGAGTGCAGAGATGCTTTTGACCCCGGTACCAGCGAGAACACTCTGCTGGGGAGTCTAAGCTGCTCCAGGGGAAGTAGCTGTTTCCTGCTGTGAATTAAAGGTAATTGGATCTAAAGCTAAATTAACTTTGTAATAAACACGAGATTAGTAATGAAAGTGCTTAGTACTTGATCCCAAATTACTTTACTTGGCTTTCCCAGCACGCTTGGATGGAGTTGTCATGGTGAAAGCGCCGAGGTCTTGCAGAGAATGAGCATTGCAGAAAAAGCCAAACAGCCGTTGCTGCTCTGTTGTTGGATTAATTTAAAAAGATCCTTGTTTTTCCCCTCTTTCACCTCCAGGAGACAGACGAGCTGTACATTGTTTCGCAGTTCTTTGTAGAAGAGTGGAGGAAGTTTGTCAGGTAACTTGGCTTGAAGTTTGCGGTGCTTTGTATTCCTGGTTTTGGGGAGGGTTTATGGGTAGTGATTGGTTTTGAATGCCAGTGTGGTGCAAGGGTACCTGGGGTTTGCCTCTGTGGAAGCAAAGAAGCCGAGTTTTGCAGGACTGCTGCCACTTGTGATATGTTGTAAGGAGCCAAACTTCCTTGTTTACCGTGTCTTAACCAGCTGATGGGATTAGGCAGAAACACAGTTAGCTTTTCCGTCTGTCTGGAGCTGTATCGCAAGCAAAGTTCACCGCTGGCTCCAGTCTCCACGGGTTGCTGGCAACAGGAGATGGAAATCTGTGCCAGATAGGGGAGCAGTTTTGCAGTGTGCTGGAATGTGGGTCTGATTTCCTTGTTGTTCACTGTATTCCCTGTTGGAATCTTGTCTGTAAATACCTGCACTTTCTTCTTGGCTGCCCACAGAGCTGTGGTTGTGGTGAAATAACCTGACCACACTTGGCAGACTGCTCTCCTTTGCCCGTGCAGGAGGCCGGCACGCTGCAGCCCTGTGTCCTCGGTAGGAAACAGTGTTTTGCTCTGTCCCCATGGGGGCCTGATGTTCACGTACAATTCCATGACCAAAGAAGACTCCAAACTGTGAGTTTCTTCTCTTCACTTGTCATGCCTTTGCCGGGAGCCTTCATCTCTCACTGAGCCTCGGGAGATGTTCCCAGAGCTGCAGCAACATGAAGAACAGATGCTTCCCCAGAACAAAAGGAGCACAGGCGCTTTGTCAGGCCTGCCTAAGCCTTCTTGCAAGGCAAGACCTAAATTGCCAAAGGCTGTTGAGTCAGGGCAAAAAGCAGCTTGGCTAATTCCTTACAATAAACCACCCTGAATTTGACTGGGTAATAGAAACATTCCACTTCCTTACAATTCACTTTCCATGAGACTTGCCCCCGGAGCGCTGGATGCTGGGCTGGAGTTCATGCTCCATAGCGTCACTTCTGCAGCGGTGCAGAACTAAAAGCAGCAGACCTTCCTCTCCTCCTCCGTCCTCTGTCTGCTGTGACTGGAGCAGAGCAATGGCGCTAATAACACGTTGCTGTTTCCCCATTTTGTTGGCTGTTCAGGCCTTCCTGCATAGCTGGAGTTAGAGGTTGATTTTGCAGCTTTCCTTCCATTAAACAGACTCAAAAGGAGAAGCTGGCGAGGGGCTTGGCTTTGCCACATCATAAAGCACACTCTGGTTCCTTTGCACAGTATAGTTCTCATATGGCCCAGCGAGTGGGAGAGGATTCAAAAACTCTTCGTTGTGGATCACGTCATCAAAATCACCCGCACACAAGGCACCGGGGCGGACCCCAGCAGCGCAGTGTACACCTCTGAGCCCCGTGAGTCAACCTTTTGCCTCTGTGTGCTCTCTGTTTTCTCACTTGTTGGTGCCAGCTCCCTGGAAAACTGCTCATTTTGAGGATCAGGGGGCAACTCTGAGGGCTGGGAAACATGGAGCTTAGTTGGTGTCCCTGGTTGTGTGATCTGCTCTGGAAGGCTTTGGGCAGGTGTCTCCCAAGGAGCTGAAGCAATTCAACGTACTTTTCCCGTTGTGCCTCCCCAGATCTCTGTCCAGAGTGCAGAGAAGGACTGTTATGCCAACAGCAGCGGGACCTGCGTGAGTACACCCAAGCAACTATCTACATTCACAAAGTGGTGGATAATAAAAAGGTAGGGGCTCCCTCCTTTTCCACTTGCGCATCTCCAGTTAATACCCCAATAACGTGGCATCGAGACACTTACTGTGGCCCCTCTCAGGACTGGGACCTGACAGTGGGGATGCTGGGTGGCCTGGGATGGCGGTGGTGGGCAGAGCTGCCACTGTCAGTAGGCAAAACATGCCCAGCTCTGACACTCACAGGGGCTGTTGTTTGGACTGAAAGAGCAAATAGGAAGTTCTGGCTGTAGCTGCTCTGAAAATGTGGTCTCCTCAAAGCCTTTTTGTTTTTTACAACCCTTTGCTTTGGCAGGTGTCTTCACAGGTATCTTTGACTTTGGTTCATTGAGGCAGTGGCATCACTGTTTGTATCTGCATCACTGGGTTACCAGTGGGTTACCTGTCTACTTCTTCCTCTTTCCTAGTTGCTCAAGTGATGTTTACTCCTGAGTAGAAAACAAGCTCTTAACCTCAGCCCTGAGGAAGTCGCAGTGCCTTTAGACATCATTCTCAGGATTCCCTATGAAGCTGCAAGTTACGGCTCAGCTTTACTGGTTCTGAAGTGATTGATATCAGGGCTAGAATTAGCTTTCCAGGTACCCCAAGTCCAGTTACAGCAAGTCCTCCTTGCACCTTGGTTTATGCTTTTAGAGGGAAGACTGAAGCTAGTGGACAAGCTCAGCTTGAGATATTCCCCCACCTTTGCAGTGTGGGGTTGGGATATTTTTGCCTGTCACTGATCTCCCTTAGCTTGGCAGTGCAGTGGAAGAGCTGGAGTCCCCAGAACTGCTGGGTGGTAGAGGCTTGGACAGGATTTTTTTTCCTTGGTCATGACATGTCAAGCACATAGCACAGTTCTGAGCCGTCAGCGAAGGGCTTTCAGTCTGTCTGGTGGCTTGACCTTGGCTCCAGTGCAGTGGAGGGTGATTGTTTTTGGTGAGGGGTAGTTTCTGGCACTGGACAGGACTCTGCTCACACGTGGGGCTGGCAAAAGAACAGGCAGCTGTTCTTCACTAAGCAGCTGTACTTGGAGAGGGGTCCAGAACTCCCCTGTGAGATCTCTCATTAACAGGGCAGCCGCAGCAAGATGTGGAGCAGCAGTGATGCCCAGCCCCAGCACGTGCTGCTTCCTTCAGTGCTGGTTTCTATTTGCAAAGTCGTAGAGTGTTTCACATCCATCACCCCTGCTCTGCAAACCCCCTGTGCCTCTTTTGCCTCTCCCTGCTAGAGTGGAGCCATGGCCATATAGGATCAAGTGCAGGAATCCAAAGGGCTCTTGGGGGCTGCGTTTGGTACTGGATTAATTGCAAATCCACTGGCAGAGAAGTGAGCTCTGGGGTGTCCAGCACAGAGAATGTGCCGGTCTCCTGGGTTCCACTGAAGAGCAGTGTGAATTCTCATCTGCCAAGACCGTGCTTCCTGAGGTGGCTGAGCATCCTTTTTGTTTGTATGCTTGTGTAAATTACTGAGATTTCGCTTGCTCACAGCCTCCGGACCTGTAAATAACGGTGCTGAGTTCCTCTGTCAGGCTGCTGTGGTGCTGGGGAAGTGTCTGATTTACAGATGATATTTCTTCTCTGGGGTGGAGCTTTTACAACACACTTAGAAGAACCAGGAAAGCAGACAGCTAATGGGATAGAAATCAGTTCAGGCCCCTGGGGACTTTACTACCTTTGCTTAGCAAGGAGGGTGGGCCATGAGTTGCAGGAAGCACCTGCAATTCAACCGAGAGGCGGCTTCTCCTGAGCCGAGTCCTGTGGTTCAGTGCAGCTGGAAAGGAGTCGAGGAGACTTTGTGGAGCAGATACTGGGATTATTCCTGCTCTGCCTTGGGTCAAGGTGGAATCCCAGAGGTCCCTGTGAGATGTTTGCTGTAATGCGGTGGTCTGGAGTTGATGCTGTCAGGTTAGTTATGGAGAATGATTTTTATGGCTTCAGGTAATGAAGGATGCTGCTCCAGAGCTGAACGTGAGCAGCTCAGAAGCTGAAGAGGAAAGGGAGGAAAACAAGCCAGAGGGGGAGCAGGACCCAGACTTTAACCAGGTAGAGACCCAAAGTACCACTGGATCCCATTGTTTTTCCATCATTCTCTTGGGTCAGCATGAAGGGACAACCCCCCACCCTCCCCAGTGACATCAGCCATGCCACTTTGGGCTTTGGAGAGATCAGATCTTGATGTTGACTTGCATGCTTGGCAGGCAGTCCGCCCCACACTAGCTCTTGGAAGCAGGAACTGTGGTTTCGAGGCAAATCGTTTGGTCTTCTTGATACTTGCATTTGCCAGTTTGCTCTCCAAGGGCCTTTCTCAGTGATTCGTGCCTTCCCTTGCATGACCAAAATGGACTCCGGGGTATGAAGAGGTTGAATTTTCCACCAGTTTTGGGCTTCTGATGTTTTAGCCTGTTGTTTCCAGACTAACGGTGGTGCGAAGCGCCAGAAGATCTCACACCAGAACTATGTCACTTACCAAAAGCAAGGCATCAGGCGAAGCACCCGCCACCGCAAAGTCCGAGGAGAGAAAGCGCTGCTTGTCTCAGCTAATCAGACGCTGAAAGAGCTGAAAATACAGGTATGGTGCTTGTCCTCCAAGGAACCAAGTCATCCTGAGTAAGAAACCACGAAATGACACTCTCCCATAACACCCTCACAGGGAAGCTCTTGGAGTGGGGGCTGGGTGAGTGGGCTGAAAGGTGGATGAGAACTGCCTGGAGGACAAAACTCAGAGGGTTATGATCAGTGGCACAGAGTCTCACTGGAGGCCTGGAGCTCATGGTGTTCCCCAGAGGTCAGGACTGGGTCCAGTCCAGTTCAGCATCTTCATGAACGACCCAAAGGAATGGACAGAATGTCCCTCCAGCCAGTTTGCCAGTGGTACAGAGCTGGGAACAGTGGTGCAGACGCAGTCAGGCCATGCTGCTGTTCAGCCAGGGGCTGGGCAGGCTGGAGAGTTGGGTGGAGAGGACCAGAGTTAAGGTCAAATGTTGACTCCTGTCCCTGGGGAGGAATAACCTCCTGTACCAGTACAGGTACTGAGCTGCAGGAGAGCAGCTCTGGGGAGAAGGACCTGGGAGTGCTGGGACATGCAAATCTTGCCATGAGCCAGCAATGGAGCCCTTGTGACCAAGAAGGCAAATGCTCTCCTGGGGTTTGATCAGTGGGTCAATGGAGGTTCTCCTCTCCTCTGTCTGATGAGGCCACATCTGTTGGATTTAGTTCTGGGCCCCCTGGTTCGGGAGAGACAAAGTTATCAGAGAGTATGGTAGAGGCTAAAAGATGCTGGGGAACTGCCCAGAGAGACTGTGGAGTCTCATGCTCTGGAGAGATCCCAAACCCACCAGGATGCTGTCTTTGGCAACCAGCTCTAGGGGCACCTGCAGGAGATTGGGCTGGATTTTGGGATTAGGAGTGCAGGGCTGGGAGGCGAGAGAGGGAAGGAAACAAACCCTGTAGGGTGTCACGAGGGGTGCAGCGCTCTGGGAAGCGTGGTGGGGTGTCGCTTGCGGGTGTGCTTTTCTTTCCTGACGCACAAAGTCAGCGTGTCTCTTTGTGTCGGCACAGATCATGCATGCATTTTCAGTTGCTCCCTTCGACCAGAACCTGTCCATCGATGGGAGGATACTGAGTGACGACACCGCCACGCTTGGCACCCTGGGGGTCATCCCCGAGTCTGTCATTTTATTAAAGGTAAAAGAAAATGCAAAAATGAAGGGGAATCGGGCAGAGGAGTGAACGAGTTCATCCTGCAGCTCTTTCCTGGGGGAAGAAAGTCTGTTTGCTTTTTATTTACTTGTATTTCAAAGAACATTTCTTAGCTGGGTCTTGCTGCTGAGCCCAGAATGTGGATCCGTCAGCAAGCAATTGCCCCCAGCTCTCTCCTGGGTGATGTTTGGGCTGTTCCTAGTTCCCTGCTTCCCCGCCAGATCTGTCTGAGCTCTGGAATGAGCTTCCTTGCGTGTTAGCCCCCTCTATTTCTTTTTCAGGCCGATGAACCAATTGCAGATTACGCGGCAATGGATGATGTCATGCAAGGTGAGGAGCAGGGCAGTAGGGGAAAGGATGGGGAAGGCACCGCTGGGGTCTCGGGAGACACATCAGTGGCCAAGGGTTGTGTTTGGTTTGGGCTGGAAAGTGGAGACATTGATGTCTTCAGTGTCACTGAACAGGAGATTGATTGCCCAGACCAAAGATCCTTTGAGAAATAGTTGTCAGGAGGATTCTAACGCCACCATTTCCCTTTTCCTCCCCAGTCTGCATGCCTGAAGAGGGATTTAAAGGTGAGTCAGGCGATGGGCTTTTTGCCCCCTTTATTGAATCCCATCTTGATCTTACCTTCCTCTCCTTATGTTCTGGTGGTTTTTTTCTCTGCAGGGACTGGTTTACTTGGACACTGATGGTTTCCTAAACATCGACAACAGAGGAGCAACCAGAAGGGAAGAGGATTTTAACATGGTAGAGTATTAAAAGGTGTTGAAAACAAAGGCAAGAAAAGATGGATCCAGGACTCAACTCTGTGACTCTTTCAGAAGGCAGAGAATCACATTCTGAAATGACTGTCCACCCCCATTCCCCCCAAAAAATGCCTTATGTCAAAGCAGATTGCACTGAAGGCCCCCCTTAAAGCAAGTGTTCCTGCGTTCAGCAGCAGTGAGAGCATCTTACGTTTACAGGCAATGGAGGCGTTTGTGGGGACTCCTCTCTTTTTCAAGGCTGTAAACCCCAAAACCACTGCAGCCTGTTCATACGAAGCTCCATAACCCGCTGACAGCGAGTCCTGCCTCTGCTCACTCACATTCTGTTGCTGCAGCGCAGAACTGGGTGCCTGTCAGGAGTCATTAAGCTCTTTGGAACCCAAACTTCGTGTATTTTACTCAAAAAATGAAGCTCTGGACTGCCCCTGCCAGCCTTCCAGGCTTTTCCCTCTGATCTTCTGAGCTCTCAGCAACCACCTGCGCACTGTGAATTCTGTCAGGTGGAGTTTTTAGAAATTTGGGGTGTTTTTAACCACTTCTAACACCTTTTCTTGCTGTCTGGCCTTGCCGGGAGCACTTGTGGCTCGGGAGCGCAGCACAGGGGGCAGCATGGTTCCTGTGGGAGGGGTTTTTTATCTTCCTCTCTTATTTTTCAGGGATGCACTCATAATTATTATTTACATCTGTAGCTCCCGTGAAGGATCTCTCCCCTGTTAGTGGCCAGAAACAACGAACCACTTCCAGATTTAAAAGATCAGCCAAGAGGGTGCTGCCAGGGTATCTCCACAATAAAATTCGGCCTCTTCACTTCCTTTCCAGCCTTTTAACTTGTTTCCCCAGTAAAACGTGAGGCCGAGAGTTGGGTTGTTGCTTTGGTTTTTGAAGGTATGACAGGAGTGTGAGGTTTCAGGAGGAGCTGCAGGACACCTGTCCCATCCCCGCAGCGTTCAATATAAATGTTGTTCTCATCTGAAGAGTTCCAGCTGCTTGTGGCCTCTTGCGGGGGCCCAGTGACCCCCTCCCCAGCTCTGGCAGGTTTTGAGGCGAAGCAGCTGGTGTGTGGGGGCATCAGGGAACTCTTAAAAGGTTGTTGTTTTGGGACAGTTTGGACCTGCGCGTTCTTTCCCAAGGTAAAGATGTGGGCACATATCAGGTGCAGGAGCATTTCTTCATCTTCCTGGACTGAAGCCCATCTTGTCTGCGTGTTCCCTGGATGTTCCGGGCAGTTCTTTCGTTTGCTGTTAAATTTCTTTTAATGCTACAAAAGATTTTCCCTTGAGCTCACGCTGCTGCGAAATGTAACTCGGCCGGGAGTAAGGTGCTGGGGCCAGGGGCTGTTGGCGAGTGGTGACAGCTAATGGGGTCTGGTGGAGGACAGGGCTCCAGGACCCCTGTTTTGTCTGTTATTTGTAAATGTTTCTGGATTAAAATTGTTGTTGGAGCTGTGAAGGTCTGATGAACGTGGTGACACGGGGCTGGTGGTAGTGTCCTTCTGACCTCCTTCAACCACCATCGCTTAGGGGGCTGGCTAGCCTACAGCTGGGTGCCAGCACCCTACTCCACCCTGGCACCAGCCATTCTTTGAGGCAGGGGTTCCCCCTGGCCCCACAATGGTTGCTGGGAGGGGAAAGTGGGTGCTGCTGAGTACCCTGGGCATGAAGGGGATGGGTGGGGAGGGAGATGCAGGGGCTGGACAGACGGGAGGTTGCGATTGATGCTACGGACGGCGTTATGCGGGGCGGGGGGAGGAAGGGGGGGGCGGGGATGCCATCTCAGGGCCGCTTCCCAGTGCTGGTTCCGGCGCGGGTAGCTGGTGCCCGGTACCGCTTGCTGGTCGCGGTGCTTGTTCCCAGTGCCACCCCCAACCCTCCCTGGGGGCCGCCCCGCCCCGCCGCACGTGACGCGGTGGCTGCGAGCGACGGGGGCTCTGCTCCGCTGCGCTCCGGTACCGGCCCCGGCCGCGCTCTGGTGCCGGCCCGGCCCCGCCGCCCCTCCGGTAAGTGCCGCGCCGGGGTCCTCCCTGAGACCCCCTCCCCGGTGTCTGTCCCTCACGCTCCGCAGTATCGTGCCCCGGTGACCTTCAGCTGGTGCCGGTACCGGAGAGGGGGGGGGATGCTCCGAGCCTGGGCGGGGAATCGGACCCCCGTGTCCCCTCCAACCTGCTTCCCTTAATGTCTCCTCCGTTGAGTCGCCCCTCCTGGGACCCCCAGCAAATGTCCCACTTTAGTTCTCCCCCTCGACCGCCCACCCGGGTCTGCCCCCCCTCCCCGCCTCCTCCCCACAAGCCTGGCCCAGCCCCACATCTAGGCCACCCCCCGATGCCGCGCCGCCCCGCCACTGCCGAGACTGCCGCCTCCTCCCACCGGAGCTGGAGGAAAGCGGGGGTCGATGGCGGAGCCCTCCGGGACGCGGCGGCGTCAGGGTGCTGCCCGCGGGCAGCGGTGGCGTTGGGACCGCGGCCGTCGGGCGCTTTGTTCGCGGGACGGCGGGTGGCACCGGGGCCTTCGGCGGGGTTCGGGTCGCGGTGACACTGGGACGGGTGCTTCTGGCGCCGGGGCCGCGCTCGTGCGCCGCCGCGCGTGCACGGGGACGGGTCGCGTTTGCGCGCGGCCCTTTGCACACGCACGCGCCGTCGCGTTCGCCCGAGGGTCGCGCGCGGCCGGGAGCGGGGTTCGCACGGTGGCGGGAGGGGGCACATGACGCCTCCTTTGCCCCGGTGCTGTCCTTGGTGCTGCCCCGCGCGGCGCCACTTCTCGCCGGCAGGGGGCGCACCTTCAGGGGGAAGCGGGAGAGATCCGGCGCGGGCAGCCGCCATCGTCCCGGTGGCTCTGGGCTCGTTGCCGTCCTTAGGCTTCGGGGGTAACGGAGCTGAGCGGGAGTCCTGATGAGGGCCTGTGGGGGAGCCTTTCTCTCCCCTAGGAAGCACCATGGACCCTCCTGAACCCCCTTGTTCCGCCTAAACACATCCCGAGCAGCTGCCACCCCACGCACCCCTGAGGTGAGCCCCCGCAGGAGCAACCTGCCCCAGGGCGCCCTTCCTGCGGCAGGGGAACAGACGCCCACAGGTGATCTTCTGCAGGGCAGCAGGATGGCCCAGCCACGCCACGCTGCCCCCCCGCCACTCAAGGTAGGCAGTGCTGGGGTGGGGCTACCCCGCTGGCGCCTGTGTGTGCCAGCATGGTCTTCACCTCCCTGTTGTCTTGCAGACAGAGGAGGACTACATCCCCTACCCCAGTGTGCACGAGGTAGAGCACCCGCTGCCCACCGCGAGCTGGGTACAAAGGCAGGCAAGCAGGCAGGTGGGCTGGTTGATAAGTAACCAGAGCACCCACCTTGCTTGTGGGTGCAGGTGCTGGGCCGGGAGGGGCCGTTCCCCCTCATCCTCTTGCCACAGTTTGGGGGTTACTGGATTGAGGGCACCAACCACCAGCTAAGCGGAGCACCTGAGTCCCCTCCAGCACCTGGCACCCGAGCAAAGCTTGAGGGCAACCACACAGCCAAGATCTACCGCAAGCACTTCCTCGGCAAGGTGAGACCCTGGAGGGGTCCAGGCCTGGGTGCTTGCACCTTGTACTCATAGGTGCTTGCCTGGCCATATTCATAGAGGTGGGGCTGGGTATCTACGGATGTGGGAGCCCTGTGGCATGGGTGCCTTGGAGACTTGAGTGCCCCACAGGGATGGGTGTGCATGGGCATGGGAGCTCTGGGTACAGTTGCTGTGTGCCCCATGGCACATGTGCTTGTGTGTATGGGTGGCTCATTGCATGCGAGTCCATGAGAAGAGGTGCCTATGTGTTGTCATATGGGTGCCCCACGGACGTCATGGGTGATCCAGGTTGTGGCTGTTCAGGGTCCCCACAGCGTGGGGGTTTGCAAACACGGGTGTCCACGCGTGTGAAGACAATGGCAAGTGTTTGTAGGCACAGGTGCTCCTGGGTATTTGTGGTCGTGAACATGGGTGCTCCATAGCGTGGGCATCTGCTAGCTGGACCCTCTGTTGATGCAGTTGTGGGTGCTTGGCCCCCTCCCTACAGGAGCACTTCAACTACTACTCTCTGGACCCAGCACTGGGCCATCTTGTTTTTTCCCTCAAGTACGATGAGCAGGAGCACCTTCACCTGCTGCTGCGGTGAGCAGGCTGCCAGGAAACACCCATGGGTGCTGGCTTGAGGTATGGGGCCACCCTGATCCCCCCCCACCTTGCCCCACAGAACCCGTGCCCGCACCCTGCACGATGTGGTGCCCATCTCCTGCCTGTCCGAGTTTCCCAACGTGGTACAGATGGCCAAGGTGGGTGCAACACCTGCAGCAGCACCCATCAGTGCCCCTTCCCCACCTAGATCAATCGTGGCCTCACCCATCTCTCCCACAGCTTGTGTGTGAGGACATCAATGTGGATCGCTTCTACCCTGTGCTCTACCCCAAGGTGAACGGGGTGTGTGGTGGGGTGTGGCACCTGTGGGTGGGGAGAACCCCTGGTGCCCCCACCCAACCTCTGTCCCCCACAGGCATCCCGGCTCATTCTTGCCTTCGATGAGCATGTGCTCAGCAACCACTTCAAATTTGGGGTCATTTACCAAAAACTGGGGCAGGTATGGGGTGGGTGGGGGCTAGGGTGGGTAGGGGTGTTCTAGGTGGGTGCTGGCACCCATTACCACTCCACTGCAGACCTCTGAGGAGGAGCTTTTCAGCACCACGGAGGAGAGCCCAGCATTTTCTGAGTTCCTTGAAGTCTTGGGTCAACGAGTGCAGCTGCGGGACTTCAAGGGGTGCGACATGGGGGTGATGGGGGCAGGGCTGGAGAGCCCATGGAGCCCCGGTTCAGGGTGCCAGTCCCCCACTCTTCAACATCACCCAGGTTTCGTGGGGGGCTGGATGTAACCCACGGTCAGACAGGCAGCGAATCTGTCTACTGCCACTTCCGCGACAAGGAGATCATGTTCCATGTCTCCACCAAGCTACCCTATACTGAGGGGGATGCTCAGCAGGTGGGGCATCCATGGGTGCTAAGGGGAGGAGGGATGGCAGAAGATGGGGAGGGTAACGTGGTGATTGGGGAGGGAATGGAGGTCTAGGGGGTCCTGTGACACCTCCGTTGGGTGGGAGGGCCAGTGGAACAGCTTTGAATGATTTTGGGATGTCCACAGGGTGCAGGGGTTTCTGGACACCCATGGATGCTGGGGAGGCACATGGGATGCAGAAGCTCTAGAGGCATCTATGGCTGCTTGTGGGTATCTGTGGGGCACAAGGGCAGAAAGTACACCCGTGAATTCATTGGGAGTGTCGATGGGATGCAAAAGCTCCAGGAGCACCTATGGGGGCTGGGGGTCATCTACGAGGTGCAGCGTCTGCCATTCCTTCTGCCCTCTTGATGTGATCACCCCTGTGTCCTCCTGTGTCTCTGCAGCTGCAGCGGAAACGTCACATCGGCAATGACATCGTGGCCGTCGTGTTCCAGGACGAGAACACCCCCTTTGTCCCTGACATGATCGCCTCCAACTTCCTTCACGCCTTTGTGGTGGTGCAGCTGGAGCAGGGTAGCAACCAGGACACCCTCTACAAGGTGCTACCCCATGCCTTCAATTCCCCAGCCCCGTCAGGTACTGGGGGCAGCAGGGTGCCCCATAATCCTCCACCTACCTCCACGCCTGCCACAGGTCTCCGTCACTGCCCGTGATGACGTGCCCTTTTTCGGGCCACCACTGCCCGATCCTGCTGTGTTCAGGAAGGTGAGAACCCAGGGGTGCTGCTGGGTTGGTGCTGTGCAGTCCTATGTGCAAGGGGTTCCCTTGGGTGGCGGCTCTGAGGGGTACCACTTGCCTCACAGGGACCCGAGTTCCAGGAGTTCCTGCTGACGAAGCTCATCAATGCTGAGTATGCCTGCTACAAGGCCGAGAAGTTTGCCAAGCTAGAGGTGGGTGCTGGGTGCTGAGCACAGAGGTGTGGAGCGTTCTGGGATGCACCTGGGGCATGCCACAGGGCACCACCTGGTTGCTGAGCATGTTGTGGGTGTCGCTCTTATGGCTACTGTGGTTGTAGGGCTGGGCGTGTGGGTGCTGTGTGCACTGAGTGCTGTGCAGGAGGCAGGTGCTGCGCACGTGGGCACTGTGTACGCTGGGTGCTCTGAGTGGGGGTGTTGCACATGCACTCTGTGAAGGGGGGTGCCATGACAGCTGTGGGTGCTGTGCGTGTGGGTGCTGGGGTAGGGAGCACACCTACAGCAGCGGCACACGTGGGTGCAGCACACCAGCTGGGAGCTGGGCACGCGGGTGCTGTGTCTGCAGGAGCACTGGGTGGGTGGGTGCTGTGTGTGAGTGACACGGGTGCTGTGCACACGAGTGCCAGGCAGCTTGGGTGCTGTGCACGATGTGGGTGCTGCGTACCTTGAGTGCTGTCCCGCCGTCGGTGCTGGATGTGGGGGCTGTCACGTGCAGCGGGTGCTGTGTGTGACATAGGTGCCGGGTGGGTACCCACGACCCTGGGTGCTGTGCAGGGGCGGTGCTGCGCATCCCGAGCGCCGTGTGCCGCGGGTTTTGGGCGGGTTGGGGCCCTGTTTGCGGGAGCGCCGGGTGCGGGGGGTGACGCGGCGCTGCGGGGCAGGAGCGGACGCGGGCGGCGCTGCTGGAAACGCTGCATGAGGAGCTGCAGGCGCGCAGCCAGGCCATGCTGGGGCTGGGCCCCGACGACGACCGGCCCGACAACGGTGCCGCCGCCACCGGGTTCTTCGAGTCCTTCAAGGTGCTCTGGGCGGGGAGGGGGGGAACAGGGGCCGCGGCCTCGCCCCAGACCTCGGGGACAGACCCCACCGCCCCGGACCCCGCCCGCTTCCCGAGGCCACGCCCCCTCACCTTTTAGTGAGCCCCGCCCATTCCGTCTCCCGCTCTCTATGCCCCGCCCTACCCCCTGCCCCATCCCGGTGCCCTGCCTGTCCCCCGGTGCCCCCCGGGGCGGTGACGCGGTCCCCCCCGCAGTCGCTGCTGGTGCCCGGGAGCCGTCGGGGCCGCCGCGGCAGCGCCATCGGGCTGGGCTCGGTGGAAGAGGTAGGTACCTGCTGTGTGTCCCGCTGCGTGCCCCCCCACGTCCCCGCTACCGCTCCGGTGCCCGGTTAACGACGTCCCGCAGGCGCTGCTGGTGCCCGGGAAGAGCCCGTCGAGGCGGCGGCCCGGCCCGCTCGGCTCCCGCCGCTCCAGCGCCATTGGCATCGAAAGCATCCAGGAGGCTCCGGGCAGCAGGTGAGCACCGGCACCGGGCACGGGGCTGGCATCGGCCGCTGGCACCTGCCAGTGTCACCTCCTCACCCACAGGGACAGTCCCACGGCCCCCGACGGCACCAGTTCTGCACACAGCTCTCCCGAGAGCCACCGGCACCGTGACAGGTCCTGCACCTGGACTGGCAACACGCAGGGGGTGGCACCAGGACATGGTCACACTGGGATGTAGTGGGTCAGGGCACCGGGATGGTGTGGCAGTGGGACTGGGGCAACACAGGGAATGGATGGCACTGGGATGTAGTGTGATGGTATGGCAAGGGGACTGGAGGGCACTGGGATAGTGTGACACAGGGACTAGAGTCCCCGGGGATGGGGTGACATTGGAGTGACACAGGGAATGGAGGACACTGGGATGGGGCACTGTGATACAAAATGCCAGCATGGAACTAGACGAGGGTGACCTTTGGGTGGGTGTCACTGGGCCAGGGTGGCACAGGGATTGGATGGCATTGGGATGCAGCAGCACGTGACTAGGGTGGCACTGGCACAAGTGGCACCAGTGGAGTTGGCACAGAACGACATAGGGGCAGGGAGGGAATGTCACAGCAACAAGGCGGAAGAGGGATGCAGTGGGGTGGCACAGGGATAGGATCTTGGGGGTGGTGTGAGATGGCATAAGGACAGGTTGGCATGGTGATAAGGGACAGGGGAATGGGATAGGATGGGGCATCCCAGGGATGAGATGGCACAGGGATGGGGACATTCCAGGGACACAATGGTGTGGGGACGGTGTGTTACAGGGATGGGATGGGATAGGATGGGGGCATGGTGGCATGAAGGTGGGATGGCACAGAAATGGCACAGAGATGGGATGGCAGGGGGATGCGACATCACAGCGATAGGGTGGTGCAGCAATGCGACATACCAGGGATGTAGTGGTGTAGGGACAGGATAGTCTGGGAACAGGAGGGGACATCCCAGAGATGATGTGGGGCCAAGGTGGCCTTGGGGACGATGTGGTAAGGGAATGGGATACTCTGGTGGCAGGGCAGTGCAGGGATGGGATGGTGTGTAACCGGGTGGCATGGGACTGGCATGGGGAGAGGGTGCTGTAGGGATGGGACATCCCAGGGGAAGGACGGCATCAGGACAGGGTGGCATTGTGGCAGCCCGTAGTGGTGGCCACATGGTTCCAGCCTGAATCTGGCAGGCCGGAGCCGGTGGCTTTCTCTCGCTCCTCGTCCAGCACCAGCAGTTTTGGCAGCGCTGCGGAGGAGCCCAGTGAGCCAGGCAGGGTATGGGCTGCCCGGGGGTGGGGGCTGGCAGTGTGGGGGGTCGCAAAGGAGAGGGCAGCTCCCCTTTGAGCCCCTCCTCTGCACCCTCAGGAGAGCCACTCACCCTCGGGGACCCACCGTGACACCTTCACTGACACCCACTGGTTGGATGACCCCCCTGGAACTCCCCCAGGTAGCCCAGTGCCCCACTGTGGGGCTTGAGACGTGCACCCCACCCCACGCGGGCGGGCTCATGGCTCTGCTTTTCCCCCAGGCCCTCCCTACCCTGAGATCAAGATCCAGCTGGAACGGCCTCCCCACAATCTGGTAAGGCCGTGCCCCCGTCCCCCCTTCCCAATGCACTGGAGAACGGGGGCACCCACACTGGGATTCACCCAGTGATGTTCCCCCACACAGGATTCATAGTCAGGCCCCACCCCTGGGGAGGGGTGTCATTGCCTCACAGCTCCCTGCTCTGTGTGCCCTCCCCATGCCAGGAACCGAAGCCATCGTCCCTGGTGCAAGATTCAGGGGGACCCCCCCAAAAAGGGGAATGTTCCCCCTCTCCAGACAATCTCTGACACCCCACAGACCCCTGGGGCGGGGGGGTTGATGGACCACTCAGGCCCCCACCACCACCACTGTGACCCTGATGCCACACAGGGGAAGGCCCCCCCCAAATGAAGAAAGGGTTGAACTCTCCCCCCTCAAAAAAAAATCCCTACAGGGTGCTCAAATCCAGGACAAAACCCAAAGTTGGGCTCCCCCTGCCTGATTCCCCCCCCCCCTTTATTGTAAGGGAGAAAAGCTGCAGAATGGGCCAGCTGCTGGAATTGTGAGGGAGGGGGCTGCAGGGTGGGTATTTTTTTGAGGCGCTCCCGCACCCCCAGAGCCGTGTCGGTGACTCCTGTGCATCCTGTACAAAATAAAAGTTTATTTATCGCTACCGCGGAGGGTCCCTGGCGGCTTCAGGCTGGTCCTTGGTGTCTGTGTGGTGAAGCTGCTCTGCTCAGGGCTGCTCCCAAGCCCCCAGCGGATGCTCCACGTGGTCGTGACCCTCACCTCAAGCTCCCCTGGCCTTTGGGCCGCTCACCCTGTTTTTGCTGCTTTGGGGCAAAGCGAAACCCTGATTGGATTGGTCCCTGTTTCCAGGGTGCTGTGGGGACCCCAGAATGTGCTGGGTAGGGTCACACTCCACCACCCTCCCCAGACCCTCCTGTTTTTCAGCTCTGGTGGCCAACTCACTGTGGGGAGCAGCATCTGGCCAGCAGCCCAGGTGGCCACCAGCCTTGTGCCAAGTCCATGGCAAAGCTAACTTGGTGTGCCCCCCCCCCCAACCCACGAAGCACCCCGGGATCAGTTAAACATAGCTCCGTGCTGCCTGGTTTCTGGGAAAGCCCAGCGCCAGCGGTCAGGCTGTGGTTGGGGGATGCCACAGAGAGGCCAGCGCCGGGGAAAGGTCGAGGGTTGCCCCAGGTCCCCCAGGGTCAGCACTTTCACCCGCTCCAGAGTTCCCCAGTTAATGGAAAACCTGGAGCAGGGAATTGGTGAGAAAACGTTAGAAAAGAGTGGGCTAGGGAATCCGTCTGGGGGGGCTCTAAGGCTGCCCAGGGCAGGGGGGAGGTTGCAAATGCAGGAGGCAGCTGCAGGGCGCAAGGCAGGGTCTGCCTGTGTGCAGTGTTTGCGCTTTGGGTTTGTAGGTGCCAGGAGCCGCTTGCTGAGCCAGGGCGGCACGGGTTTGCACGCAGGGCCCCTCTCTGGTGCCACCACAGCCCCCACGTCCCAGCTCCCCAGCACCTTGCAAGCTGCACAGCCCTACCCCTGATCACGGCAGCCCCTCGTTAGCTCCCCAGGCACTGATCTAACGAAGGGGGTGAGCCCTGCTGAGCCCCATCCCTTAAATTCCCTGTCACTCCCAGACCCTGGGCAGCAAATTGCCTTAAGCCAAAGGATTATAAAACAAATCACCCAGAAGGTGAAAAAAGCCACAAATGTTGGGGCCACATGAACCCAACGAGTTAATTTTTCTCCTCCTCATCTTTACATGGTTTCTGGGTGCCCACACACCCAACGAGCTGGGCACCCGGGTCAGTCCTCAGCTGATGAGACCAGGAGGTTGGGCTTTGGGTTTTTTTTGGGAGCCGCCTCGCAGCGTCGCACTCCAAAGATGGGTTTTATCCACCAAGGGCTCCGGCTCCCATCCCAAATGCTGCGGTGGGCTCGGGATAGGGCAGGGAGTGATGCTAATTATAGGGGGGAGGGACTGTGTATTTACAGAGGCAGCTCCCGGCACCAAACCGCCAGCAGCCGCTTTAGCTCCGCTGAGTCTGTCTTTTTCTCCTCTCCTCTTTCTGGGAGCCGCTGCCCACAAAAAAGCCAAAAAAAAACCCTTGAAAGGGGAGGAATTAATAATGACCCCCCCCCCACCCGTGGTTTGCAGAGAGGCACTTTAGCAGAGGAGGATGAGGAGGGAGAAGAAAGGCACGAGGACGGTGGTGGTGGCAGCAGGGCGGTCGGCAGCGTTGCAGTGGCCCCGGTTGGAGCCGATGCAGGCAGCGTACGCCATGGCGTGGGGGATGTAGTTCTGCTCGTGCACGCCATGAAGGAGGTGGGCCATGGGGCCGCGAGCAAATACGGCCACGTCCTCGCCACCGTGGGTCTCCTGGCGCAGCGGCACGGCTGATTGTGCCTGGTAGTTGGCGTGTGCTGGGGTAAAGAGCCACAAATTAGGATAACTGGTAAGAACCTGCTCAGTTGGCCAGACTCTGTTCAGTTCAGGGGGTTCTGCCCAAAAGCAACTCACCGAAGTCCACAGCAGAGACGTTTTCTCGCTCGCCCGCCACAATTTTGTAGCCAGGGCCGTTGCCATAGAGGATGGAGGTGAAGGGCTTGCGGTCCACGTCGCTCTGCATCGGAGCCAGACCTGGCAGCAGCGGCACCGTCAGTGGGACGGGGATGTCTCCAGGAGTCAAATGAGGAAGCTCAGCCTGACCCCAAGAGTGCCCCTGAGCTCCTTCGTGGCCCACCAGGACTCACCAAAGATGGGGTTCCCGCGTGGAGTGTAGCCACCGAAGGTGAAGACGTGCGAGTGATCAGCGGTGACAACACTGAGGGTATCCTGGGCCGAGGTGAGGCGGGTGGCCAACCCAATGGCTCGGTCCAGCTCCACTGCTTCATGCAGTGCTTGTTTTGCCTTCCCCTCGTGGTGCCCATGGTCAATGCGGCCCCCTGAAAGCCCCAGCACTGACTGGCACCACAGCCTTGGCATCCCCTGACCACCCCAATCATACCCTGTACCCTACTCTGCAACCCCCCCATCACCTTGCCTCCACGTCGTCCCTCTACTTCCCCGTTTACACCCACCACCACTCCTTTTATCCCCCCTTTTGTAAATCCCCACCACCACTGACTTCCCCCCTCTCTCGCACCCCCACCATCCTCCCGTTTGCATCACCCCATTTCTCTGTCCCGTTTTCCATCACCCTCTGGCAGCCTCTCAGCATCTCACCCCCGTCTTGCACCCACGTCACCCCCTGCTTTCCAGCCACCATCACCCCTTTCAGCTCCCTTTTTGTAAACCCCGATTGACCCTTTAGCCCCTGCTTTGCACCACATCACCACCACCTTCTCGCCCCCAACTCTGTACCCCTGGTACTCCCCCCCCCAACCTTCCACCAGGAGGAAGAACCCCCGAGGATTTTTCTGGAGCATCCTGATGGCCACAACCACCATCTCGGAGAGGGATGGATCTGTCTCGTTGTTCCTGTCCAGTTCGTACACCATGTCACCGGGCTCGAAGAGGCCTGGGGACAGTGACACTGCTGGGGACATCTGCTCCTCGTGCTGGCTCAGGGGTTTTGCCCGGATCCCAGGCGATTAGATACAAGCTGTAGGATGCTCCAGCCCTTCCTTCCTCTGGCCTGGCCAAATCCTGCTGCCCCTGATGGGCTGGGGAATCGCACCCGAGGCCAAAAGCTAAATGGCATCCCCAAGGTCAGGTTACTAGCATCCCTGAGTGCGGGGAGGAGAATCCCCAGCACAGCAAGAGCATCCTCAGGGATGGGGCAGTAGCAACTATATCTTGGGGATATAGTGGTGGTGGTGTACCAGCATTCTCAGGGAAGTAGCAGCACCTTTGGAGTGATTGGGGGGGCCAGTATCTTTGGGGGGTAGCAGCATCCCTTGGGGGTACTAACAGCCCCTGGGGGGCAGGGGGAATTGCCAGAGGAGTAGCTGCATCCCTTGGGGAGGTCACAGCATTCCTGGCAGGAGTTCCAGCCTTCTCATGGGTGGGGGTAACCAGCATCCCTGGGAGGCAACCAGCATCCTTTGGAGATAGCAGGATCTTTGCAGGGGAGAATCAGTCTCCTTGGGGTGGTAAGTGGTCACTCCAGCTCCCCAAAGTGCTGGGACAGAGGTCCTTCCCTCCATGTCCCCATCTGAAGCTGTGGCACCCCTGGGTGCTGGGACTCACCCAAGAGGAAGTCGACACGGCTCAGGTTGAGCGCCAGCAGCTCCCGCCGGTGCCACACATACTTGGAGACCTGGGGACAGGCACGTTGTCACCTCCCAATCGCCTCTGCCAACCCCCATGCTGCTTCCTATCCCATCCCCAAAACATTCCCTGACTCTGGTCTGGCTACCTAAGGCTACAGTGGGGTGAGGTGGGTACCCCCCCAAAAAAAGTGTCCATCACCTTGCCAGGGGGTTTGGCATCATGCCACGCCTGGACGAGGTCCTTGCGGTCCAGGCGGGTCCCCCGATGCTTGTCCTCCTGGGGATACTCCACATCACTGGTGTTTTTGGGGAACATGTATTTCCGCCCTCCGCCCAGGATCACCTGTGGAAGGCGGGGGAAGGTGTTTGCAAAGTGGTTTTTGATCATCTGAATTACTTTTGCCCCTCAGTTTGGGTTTAACAAGAGAAAAACCGTCCCGGGGTACGGCAGGAACGTCCAGGAAATCCCCAGAACTGCAGGAAAAAACCCCGGTGGGAGAAAACACCTGAAGAATGTCAACCTCTCGTGAAATAACCCCGAGTCTTGTCCCAGGGCTCCAAGCCCGAGACAAGAACAACCACTTCCAGCAGCAAATCTGGCTTTTCAATTCTGTTTTGTCCCCGGCATTGGGGTCCCCATGTGAACCCGCTGGGATGGAGCCCCATCCCGCGGTGTTCACTGTTTGCTTTGGAGCCTGAGTTATTTGGCCTCTGCTATTTATAACTGAGCCGAGATTTAATTCTTCTTTCTCTGAGCAGAAGGTGAAGCACAAAGCTGCAAAACACCGCCACCAAAATTATTAAGCAAAAAAAAAAAAGGGGGGGGAAAAAATGTCGTTTCCCCACTGTATAATTATTTCCAGCCTGGGACAGAGTTAAAATTATGTTAAAGGGAAAAAAAAACAGGCAAAGGGACTATTAAAGAGCTAAATAACAGGCTGAGATGTTTTTGCTTTGGGGCTATTTTGAAGGACAGAAGAGTATTTATTTGCAGGGCTGAATTTCTGTGTAAATCCACAGTGAGGGGCAGAGCGAGAGCGAAAATGGAGGGTTTGGGGTATGGGAAGTATGGGAAAGGAGGGAGCTGCTGCGGATGTGGGTGGGTGGGTAATAATATGCAAGATATGGGGTCCTGTACGCACTCATGGTCCCAGTGCTACATCTGCTGAGTGTTCTGGTGTTACATTCGTCAGTGGTCCTAGTCCCACAGACATCCAACAGACCTGGTACCCACCCTTGGGTGGTCCAGGTCGCACATGTGCTGGGAGTTCTGGCTCTGCACCCATGGGTAGTTCTGGTCCCCAATCTTTCCCTGTCCGAATCCCCGGCTGGCTCCAGCCTACACCCGTGGGTGGTCTTGTTTCCATCCTCGGCTGGCTCCAGCCAATATCCCTGGTGGCCCCACCCCTATCCTCACCTCAATGTCAGGGATGTTCTCCACCAGCTGCCGGGCAATGTCCCTGCAGCCACCCTCCAGCGCATCCAGGGGCATCTCTCCATCCGAGTACCAGTCGCGGTTGGCAGAGTGGGCGTAAGCAGCACTGGGAGTCGCGTGGGTCACTCGTGTGGTTGTGACGATGCCCACTGCCTTGCCTGTGCCATGGATTCAGGGGACGATGGTGGGAAAGCCCCAACACCCACCGCTCCACTCTCTCCCCAATGACCAGCAGCCCCTCACCTGCATCCTTGGCCCAACGGAGGATGGAGGTCACCTCCTGGCCCTTAGTGGTGTTGCAGCGGTCACGGGTGACACCAGCACTGACGCCCACTGTCCCCTCGTTAGCTTTGACACCACAGAGGTAGGCGGTGGCTGTGCCCGCGCTGTCAGGTACCTGCGCATTGGTGTTGTAGGTCTGGGAGAAAGGACAAACAAACCATTATCGTTGTCACCATCACCGGCACTGGCACCAGCACCAGCATCACAATCTCCGCTCCCGAATGTCAGCATTTCCACAACAGCACTCCCCTGCTCATGTCACTTGGCCACACCAGACTGCCATCCCACCTACGTTCCCCCTCTTTTGCCCCTTGCTCCCCCCAATGTGGGTGCACAGCACCCCCTCACTGTGTTTTGGCAGTTTTAGCCTTTTTTCAGCCCATTTCGAGGCAGGGAGTGAGAAACTGCTTTGGGGCAAAAGCAGTCAGTGGCAAGCAGCTGGAATTTCCAACCTCATTATTAAAAAACACTTTTGTTCAGCAAAATGACCTCAGGAGATGTGATGGGGGGTCCCGTGGCTTCCCACAGCCAGGCGGCTTCATCCCACCCCCTCCAGATTCCCACGGGCTGCACCTTGGCATGGCGTGCGGACGCCCATGCCAGCTTCCTCAGCCCGCCCCTGACCTAATTTCAGCAGCCAGTCGATGTTGGCTCAGCCAGCTGTGACCTTGTGGTGGGTGTCACATCTGAGGGAGGGGGGTCTCACCTTGGCCAAGGCAACATAGGGGAACTGATCCATCTCCAGCAGACTCTCCTCGCCCTTGCGGTTCTGGAGCTGCCCTTTGAGTATGCGGGCTGCCGTGACGGTGGAGACGCCCATGCCTGGTCAGGCACCCATCAGCTCCCAGCCAAGGATGGGCCACCTCGTTGCATGGGTGGCATACAACACCCATGGCTGCCCAGTTTGTCCCAGCACGATTTATGGCTAACCCATTACTGTAGCACCCACTTTATCACAGCACCTGATGCATTGCAAACTGAATTTGTTACAGCACCCAGTTTATTGCAGCACCCAACATCATGCAAACTGAATGCACCTGGTCTATCCCAGCACCCGACTCATCACAGCATCTACTTTAACACAAACCCAGTTCATCACAGCACCTGATTTCTCACAAGCTGAGTTTGTTGCAGCACCCAGTTTATCACAGCACCAGATTTTGTGCCAAACCCTTTTATTGCAGTCCCCAGTTTATCTCAAACCCAGTTCATCCCACTACCCCACTTTGTCACAGCACCCAATTTATCACCACACCCACTTTACTGCATGCCCAATTTCCCATGGCACCCAATTTACTGCAGCACCCACTTCATCACAGCTCCCACCCTTGCACCCCCACTGCTTCCACTCCAGGGTGGGTGTCCCCATCTCACCATCGCCTAGGAAAAGGATGAGGTTCTTGGCCACATTCTGGTTGAGGCGCTGGAGCTGTAGGGCTGCCCGCAGGGTCTCTTGTGCCTGTCCTCGCCAGTATTCAGGGTCCTTCTCCCTCTCTGCAGGGGAAACAGGGCTCCATAGCACTCAACTGCTCCAACTGTTGGGGTATCACTCCCTTCCTCCTCCCCAAACCTCACCTACCAGGGACTAGTGACGGCAAGCAGAGTTGGGCGAGGAGGAGGAGGAGGAAAGCCTTCATCCTGCAGTGTTGAGCAGGTGCTAGAGAGGGAAGAGCTGTGGGGAGGCACCCACGCTGTGCCTCAGTTTCTCCACTGAGACCTTCGCCCCGGGGCTCGGCCAAGCGAGGATGGGAAGAAACTGTCCCCTCATGCCAGGGTTACCAATGTGACCCCTTCGGCACATGCCGACTCCTCCTTCATACCCTGATACTCATCCCAGGGGGCATCACCTCACTGGAACCAATCTGGGACTAGGGGATAGTGGCACAGCCCTTGCGTCCGGGTGTCTCCATTGCACGGCCACGTCCCCTTCGCGCCCGAGTCCCCATCCCTACACTATCCCTGTCCCCATCACACGGCCATGTCCCTACAGCACATTTGTGACCCCATCACACGGCTCGTGTTCCCACCACACGATCCCACTGCAGACCCACGACCCACCACGTGAGTCCCCACCCCATGCCGTGTCCCCACAACGTGTCTGCACCGTGTGTCCATGACCCCAATGCACGCCTGTGCACATCCGTGTCCCCACTCCGTGCCCGTCTCCCCAACGCAAGTCCATGCGCTCGCCGGATGTCCGTGTGCCCGCCCCGTGTCTGTGTCCCCACCACACACCTTTGTCCCTGTTGCACACTTGTGTACTCTTGCACCCCCACGTGTCTTCACCACGTACCCCCGTCCCTGTTGCGCACCCTATCACACACGAGTGATCCCATCACACCCCGTGTCCCTGTTGCACCCCTGTGCACCCATCACGTGCCTGTACGCCCATCGCACCCGTGTCCCCCCACAGCTGTCCCCACTGCACCCCCGTGTCCCCACCACACGCGCTCGCGCGTCCCCGTCCCTGTCACACCCCCGTGTCCCCATCTCATCCAGTGTCCCCCACACACCGCTGACCCCATCACACGCCGGTGTCCGTCCGTCCCCCCACATCCCATCGCCCCCTCATCCGGCAGTGCCAGCGATGGCCCCGGGGGGTCCTTCCCGCGAGGGGGGGACACACGTACCCGCACACACTTGGGTGCCGACACCCACGTCCCTCCTGGGCGACGGGAGGAGATCGGCCCGGGGGGGGACAGCGAGCCCTTAAATCCCCCCCGCACCCGGCCTTGGCCTCCTCCTCCTCCTCCCCTTCCTCCACCCTCCCCTCGCTGCCAGCACGGGGAGAGCGGGGGGGAAGAAAAGGCCACAAACGGGGCTTAATGGTGCCCTCTGCCGGGTTTTACTGGGAGGACTGGGGTGCAGGGGGATGGAAAGGAGGAGCACCCCTGAGGGACTGAAGTGTTTTGCCGGACTTTGCCTGCTTTTCACCCCAAATGCGCTGGCGACACCCTAATCCTAACCCTAATGGGGCTGGGGCGTTCGGGCGGGTGGCGAAGGGACCCACCCGCCTCAGTTTCCCCATGATCGGCGGGTTGGGGCTGCGTGGCCCATGGAGCCCGGAGCGGCTTCTCAGAAAGTGAGGAGTCCGACCCCGGCACTCTGCACCCCGAAAGCTTTGGGGGCGCACCCAAGGGTGCCTCGATGTGTCCCCCGACACCCCGGAGATGGGCACGGCACCTGCGGGTCCCTCGGATCCCTGCGGCAACCTCCCCAGCCCCTTCGCACCCCTCTCCCCACCGGCGCTGGTCCGGCCCAGCCCGCGTTTGCGCACACGTGCGTGAGATGAGCGGGTCAGCGCGGGACACGAGGCGCCAGGCTGCTAATGAAAAAGCTCATTAGTGCAGCACAGGGCGACGTGGGGACCCCCACGCCGCCGAGAGCCTGTGCGACGCGCGACCGTGCCTTCGCACTCTTGCGGGGCCGTGTGCGTGTGCCCTCGCGTGACTGCGCCCACGTGCGTGTGCTCGCTAGAGTTGCCGGGGTGCTTCCCAGCACGGCTGCGTGCGCTTGGCCGCTAGCAAGCGCGCTCCTTCGCCGGAGGGCGCTCGCAGGCTTCCTCGCAAGATAACCCGCTCCCCCGTGACCTGTGCGCCCACTCGCACGGTCGCTCGCTTGAGTGGCGGCCATGTATCTGGGTAACGCTTTCAGCAGCCGGAGGAGGGTTGGATGGGGACCCGCCCGCCCCCCAGCGGGTTTTGGGGGCCTCCGAAAGAGTTAAGGGGACGGGGCAAGGAAGCCTGCCCCTCCCTCGCGTCGGCCCCATTGGCTTTCGCACCGCAGGTAGATCCTCCGCCCGTCACCCGCGTGGGCCGGGCAACGAGCTGCGTCGGCGCTCCGCGGGTGCCAGCATGGTGAGTGGGGACCCACCGACAGCGCGAACTGGGGGTGGCCGGGGATCGGGGCTCTTGGCTGACCGGGGGCGCGAGGCAACGCGTCACCCATGGGACGCCCCGTGCGACCTCAAGGGGTCCCCCGTAGTACCCCAAGAGACCCCCACACTCTCCTGAACGGGCTCCCATCGCACCTCCAAGAACTCTCACGGGATGCCCGGTTGCGCACCCATTGGATCTCCTTGCACCCCTAAACAGTGTCAGGTGCGCCCCACGGTGCACCCCTGTTGCGACCCCAAAGGCTTTCCCGTCGCACCGCTAAGGGACCCCAGTAGGACACCCCCCCCCATACACCTCTGTGCCCCGGGCGCCCTCTCTCCTCCGGCTTGGCATTGCGATACGCTGGTTCCCAGGGTGGGATGCACCCCGAAAGTGGGTGCCCCCTCGGTACGGCCCAGCCCTAGACACAAACCCACGGGGGTTGGCCTGGGGATTATCTGCGCGAGGAGGGTGCGGGAGCGCGACTCCCGTCCAGCCGCGCTGCCTCTCGGGGGGAGGGCCTGTGCGCAGCCCTCCTGAAGCCAGGCTGGTCACCCCCTTCCTCGGGAGGTTTTGCGAACTGGAATCTTCTTTCCGATTTCAACATTCGTTCTTAAAAAGCGCCTTGCGGCCGGGGCACCCTGCGACGGCACCCCAACCCCGCCTTCCCTGGCGTCCTCCATTAGCACCAGGACCCCTCGTTAACACCGAGCGCGTTAATTACTGCCGGGCATCCCAGCCCCGGGGCTGGCTGGTGCTGGCCGCAGGCCAGAGGGAGCAGAGGGCACCCACGGGTGCAGGGTGGGCGTTGGGGCGGCTGCTGCCCGGTTCGGCAGGGGTTCGGGAGCGCTCAGGGTGGTCTCGGGGTGCTTTGTAGGGGGCCGGGCTTGGGGAGGCGAGCGAGCACTGTCGCCCGCGGTAGCGGCGGCGCCGGATGCTCCGAAATGGCGTCCGTGCGGCAGCGGGAAGCGGCGGCTGAGGCTTGGGGTGCTGCGATGGGTGGCCTCCCGCGAGCCCTCTCGGGGTGCACGGCCTCGAAGCACGTGGAGCTTGTTGCCGAGAAGGCAGAGGACTGCTCTGGGGAGAAGAAAGGGCAGCTTGTGGTTCCCCCAACACACGTTTGGGGCTGGGGAAATGTGTTCAGTTGCGGTTTAGGCAGAGAGCGTGTTTGTGGAGAGGGGGGTGACGCGGGTTCGCCCCAAAAATGGGATGAGCTCTGGAGTCGAAGGACGTGTCCTTCTGCGCCCAGTTTCCTCCAAACGGAGAGATGCTGGCTGCTATTTTTTGCGTCCCCCGGGGGCTATTTTGCAGAGGGGGTGCTTCAAGTTCAGTTTGGATGCTGGGACGCTGGACGTAGGGTTGCGCCCGCACATCCGTGGCGAAGGGAAACCGCGTTTGGGGGTTCGTTTTGCTGCTTTCTCCGCCGCTCTCGGGCCCGAGCGAGCGGGCGCGGGGTGACTGATGGAGCCGCCGCAGGAAGCGGGGCTGAGCACCGGCGCCTTCTTGCCGGGGGGGACACGGGGGCCCGGCCGTGGGGCAGCTGGGTGCTCCTGGGGGCACCATGGCATCGGGGGACGATGTCCAGAGGGGTGCGTAGCCCCGCTTTGAGCTCGAAGGGATGTGGCCGGCGCCTGTGGGCCCGTCGATGGCGGCATCAGGGTGCTCGCACCCTCGGCACAGCGTCGTTTTCCCCGGCGGGAGACGGCCCGTCCGGGTGGCGGGGCCGTGTCAGGGGGAAGGAAGCGGCCGCGGCAGCACGATAAGGGCCGGCTGCCAACCTGCGAGGTTTCTGCCGGGGGTGAGATAAGAACTGGGCAGTGGCACAAGATAACGTCGCGGGACGAGCAGCCGGGAGGGAGCCCGTCCGCAGCCGATGTTCACGGTGCCGTCATCTTTGGGTGCCGCGAGGGGTCCTGCGGGGTGCGCTCGGCTCTCGGGGCATAGAGCCGGCGGTTTCGGGGTGAAGGGCCTTTTTCCTTGCCAGCCATCAGCCCTTCCCGCTTCCAGGCGCCCCCGAGCCCCTGGCGCCTGAAGGGTCCCTCTCTTCCCGGTACGACAGGAGCCGGCGGAGGAGGAACCGTGTTTCAGGCTGAGGGGGCGGTTGCACAACCCGGCCCCAGGGGAACGTGAGGCGGGTTCGGGCTTCGCTCAGTGTTTGGCTCCGGCCCGCGCTGCTTTCCATAACCTTCCTCGGGCGGTTGTTCAGCCCTTCGCTAGGAGGGAGCCATTCGGGCTTAGGCTCCCCGGAGGAGGTGGAGGCGGCTGTAGAGGGCGCGGATCGCTTCCTCCCTTTCCTCGACCCCGAGCTGCTGAGCACCTCCGTTTGCCCATCTCCCCGTGCAGATGTCGACATACAAGCGGGCGACGCTGGATGATGAAGACCCCCTGGACTCCATAAGTGAAAGCAGTGGCTTTCAGGTAGGGCTTCGTGTGTGTTTTGGGGAGGAGGGATAGGATTTTAGATCCTAGCAAGCAGCAGGCCAGGCTGCAGCTGGGTTTTCTGCCTGCGACCAGGCTTTCCGTGGGGCAAAGTCCGGTGTGAGCAGAGCTGTGTTGGTTCACGCTGCCCTTTGCTCCCTTCCTGGCATCTGGAACTAGTGAGGGGGGAGCCTGTGGAGCTGGATCCTGGCCCAGCTGTTTGGAACACCCCAGCGCCCTGTTTTTCTACCAGCTGAACACCTTCCCAGTGTGAGCAATTACTGCAGTGGTTGGAGCTTTGTCCCTGCACAAAAGGGGATTTGGTTAATTCCTTCTCCAGCAGTGGGAAAGCAGCTTAAAGAGGCGAGAAAAACCTCTGCGGCTGCCAGCATCCAGCCTTGCAAGGAAGGATTTGGGGCCAGAGTGATGCTCTCATTCCCAGCCCCATCAGTCTCTGCCTAGAATCGTGGAGTTTGCCCCAAAAATCGGAGTTCCAGTATGTTTTTACTTTTCCCAGTGAGGCCATCTCTGCTTCGGATGTTTCCCGAGGATGTTGCTGGACAGAGCGGGAGTATCCTGTTACCCTGTTGCAGCACTTCCTGCTGCCGCTGTGGCTCCCACCCTGTCCTATGCCTGTAGTGGGGAAGGGGACCCCTGGGAAGTTACAACCATGCTTGAGGAGTGGGTTTGAGGTGGCCCGGGGTAGCAGGTAGAACTGCTCGAATGCTTGCCCGCTCCCTTTCCTGCCATTGTGCCGCCCTTCCTGGCTACTTTCTGGAAGGCAGCTGCTGCCTTTCCCAGCCCCTTTACAGGGGGCCAGATTTTTGCTTTAGGCTGTAGAAAGTAAGATGAGGGATGTGTCAGTGGGTTTTTCAGCCGGTGGGGAAACAATGCTGCTTTTCCCACAGGTGAACTTCCGTGGCTCGAGGAGCAGCCTGGGGTGCTGGGCTGAGCGGACACGTGCTGAGAAGCAGCTGGTGGTGCTAGTGGGGGTCTTGGCGGCTGTGCTGGGCACGTGTCTGCTGGGACTCATCTTCCAATACAAAGCTCGTAAGTTCACATACTGCACAGGCATCTGAGTCCTGGCTGGGGATGTTCTCTGGACTGGGAAGCCTGTGCGCAGGATGTAATGCTTACCTGTATCCTTCACTATTACAAGGGGTATTTAGGAGTAGGGTAGGGTGTTCAGGTCTGGGATGGGATGCCCAGACACATGACAAAATTGTGATCTGCTTCCTTTGTCCCAGGAGAGATGCTGTGGTGCAGGATGGGATGCTCATCTGCATCCTTTGTCAGCACTGATGTGGCCAGCAGGACCAGGGCAGGGATCATCATCCTGTACTGGGTACTGGTGAGGTCCCTTCAATCGGTTTTGGGCCATTCATTGCCAGAAGGGTATAGAGGGGCTGGAGCAGGTCCAGAGAAGGTGGTGGAGCTGGGGAAGGGTCCGGAGCACAGGTGCTGTGAGGAGCAGCTGAGACAACAGTAGGGGAGTTAACTGGAGAAGGAGGCTCAGGGGAGACCTTCTAGCTCTCTTCAGCTCCCTGAAGCTTAAGAGGCTGGAGTGGGGTTGGCCTCTTCTCCTCAGGAACAAGTAACAGGGTGAGAGGAAATGGTGTCAAGTTGTATCAGGGAAGGTTGAGGTTGGCCCTGAGGAGCAAGGCTTTGATGGGTGGACCACTAGATGGGTAAAGAACTGGCCTGAAGGCTGCAACCAGAGAGTGGTTGTCAATGTATGCATGTCCAAGTGGAGGCTAGTGACAAGAGGAGCCCCTCAGGGATCAGTCCTGGGACCAGTCTGGTTCAACGTCTTTGTCGGTGACATGGACAGAGGCATTGAGTGCACCCTCAGCAAGTTTGCTGATGACACCAAGCTGTGTGGTGCAGTAGACACGCTGGAGGGCAGGGATGCCATCCAGAGGGACCTGCACAGGCTGGAGAGGTGGACCCAAGCCAACCTGATAGGGTTCAACAAGATCAAGTGTAAGGTCCTGCATCTGGGTCGAGGCAATCCTAAGCACAAATTCAGGCTGGGCGGTGACTGGCTGGAGAGTAGCCCTGAGGAGAGGGACTTGGGGGTGCTTGTGGACGAAAAGCTCAACATGAGCCAGCAGTGTGCACTTGCGGCCCAGAAGGCAAACCAGATCCTGGGCTGCATCAGGAGAATTGTGGCCAGCAGGTCGAGGGAGGAGATTCTGCCCCACCTGGAGTACTGCATCCAGTTCTGGAGCCCTTATTACAAGAAGGATGTGGACGTGCTGGAGCGAGTGCAGAACACGGCCACGAGGATGATCAGAGGGCTGGAGCACCTCTCCTATGAGGCCAGACTGAGAGAGTTGGGGCTGTTGAGTCTGGAGAAGAGGAGGCTCTGAGGTGACCTTATTGTGGCCTTTCAGTATCTGAAGGGGGCCTCCAGAAAGGCTGGGGAGGGGCTTTTTAGGATGTTAGGTAGTGACAGGACTAGGGGCAATGGAGCAAAGCTGGAGATGGGTAGATTTAGAGTGGATGTGAGGAGGAAGTTCTTCACCGTGGGAGTGGTGAGAGCCTGGAATGGGTTGCCCAGGAAGGTGGTGGAGGCCCCATCCCTGGAGGTGTTTAAGGCCGGGATGGATGAGGCTGTGGCCAGCCTGATCTAGGGTGGGGTGTCCCTGCCCATGGCAGGGTTGTTGGAACTGGATGATCCTGTGGTCCCTTGTAAGCCTGACTGACTGTATGACTTGG
The DNA here is from genome assembly GCA_013400115.1 of Rhinopomastus cyanomelas. Classification (NCBI taxonomy): domain Eukaryota; kingdom Metazoa; phylum Chordata; class Aves; order Bucerotiformes; family Rhinopomastidae; genus Rhinopomastus; species Rhinopomastus cyanomelas. The sequence continues at coordinate 145,068 of VXBP01007955.1, read as the reverse complement.
TCTGGGTGATCCTGCTGTGGCAGGGAGATTGGACTAGATGATCTTTCGAGGTCCCTTCCAATCCCTAATGATTCTATGATTCTAATTTCTTTACCTAAAGAGTTCCCCAGGGTAGCAGTGGAGTCCTAATCCTTGGAGAGGTTGCAAAGCCCTGGAGATGCGTAGTGAAGGCATGGTCATGGTCAGGGGGGATCTGGCAGTGCTGGGGGTGTAATTGGACTTCATGACCTGAAAGGGCATTTCCAATGTAAATGATTCTCCATTTCTAAGATTCCTGGTGCTTGATGTGCTTAGTCATGGGACAGGGTGCTTGCCCATAGCCCTCGCCCTGTGATGGGATGCTCAGGCATGGGACTGTTCTGTATCACTGTTCTGTATCACTTGCTCCTGAGTGGGATGTTAAGTTACAGAGCAGGGTGCCTGGGCAGCAGATGGGATGTTTGCCCATGTCTCAGGGCAGGATGTTCTCTGGTGCAGCTAATTTTTGCAGGATCTGAACCCATCGTTCCCACCCCTAGGGTCACCTGCTGTGTGCCTCTCGGAAGCCTGCATCTCTGTCACCAGCTCAATCCTCAACTCACTGGACCGGGCAGTGAATCCCTGTGAGGATTTCTTCAGCTATGCCTGTGGGGGCTGGATCAAAGCCAACCCCCTTCCTGATGGCCACTCACGCTGGGGCACCTTCAACAACCTCTGGGAACACAACCAGGCCATCATGAAGCATCTGTTGGGTGAGTATGTGGGAGCGGTGGGACCTTTGCGGTGCCCAGGATGCTGGTTACATCCAAGGTCAGGATGTATGGTCTGACTGAAACCCCAGCATCAAACTAGTCGATGGGCACATGTGCTGAGAGGAGCTTGAGAAACAGATCCTGGCTGCGTTTGCTCTCATGGATGCCTCTGGGATTTTTGATCCTGGTGTAGCAGCTCTTTGGTGCTCAGCGGGGGAAAGGTCCTGATCTTGGCTCTGACAACCCCACTGTGGTGTGTCCAGGAGCTCTGAAATTCAATATCATGTGAAGGTGGGGGGCTTTTCTTCCTGCTGATGCTTCCAGCCTTTGTGAACAGCTTTTTTTGGGGGCCTGGCTGCTAGTCTGGCCATCTTTGGGCACCAGGGCTCCCCCAGCAGAGGGAGGATCCCTGGGATCAGCCTCTGTGCGCTGATGCTGGTGAGGTAGTTTATCCAAGCAACCGATCGGGGTGGTGTGTTCAGGCTTTGAGCAAACAGCTGGCTCCTTATCAGCACTTTCTGCTGTGTCAAGGCTGATAGTCTGAAAAGAGAAGGTGTGGGAAGAGTGTTGTCATTTCAGGAGAAGGGGATAGCACAGGAATGGCTTCATCCCCAGTTCTTCAGGCAGAAAGTGGTTCTGGTGTTACTGGGAGAAGGGACTGGGCCTCCAGCCAAGGGGTCACACTCAGCATTTCCCTGAATGCCTTGTAGACGAGGGACCTTTAATTAATAAAGCCACACAGCTGGGAAGCCAAAGGTACGAGTTGTGTCCTGAGAGAAGTTAGAGAAATAAAACCTCTGGGAAAACATAATTTTAGAGCGGGGGGGGAGAAAAACAAAACGATTGTTTTGGAGGCAGAGGAGAAAAGTGAGTTGTCTGTTCCTTCTTGCAGGAGTAAATAACACAAGTCTGAAGAGCACCAGCATGGGGGCAAGGGCAGTGCAGGGGGCTGGCTGGTGCTGGGAACAGCAGAGTTGCTGGAAAATTGCTTGGTTTTTTTCCTTTCTTTGTCTTTCTGTTCCAAAGAGTCAGAGTAGTTGCTGTGGGTGGGAGAGGAGATATGGACAGGAGATCAGGAAGGGCTGGGGACCATGGGATGGTCTCAGAGGTGTAGAAAGGACTAATGGAATGATCCTCATTGCCTTTTTGGAGCCTTGCTTTGCCTCAGGCAGAAGTGAATGTTTTTCTGGCAGAAGGACAGGGTGGCTTTGGTGTGAGGGGGATGGATGCTTGTCCCTGGGGATACCCTGTTGATCCCTCCTGGATACCTCCTGCAGAAAACACGACAGCCAATGTGTCGAGTGAGGCAGAGCGCAAGGCACAGCGTTATTACCAAGCCTGCATGAACGAGAGCAAGATTGAGGAACTGCGTGCCACCCCACTCATGGAGCTCATCCAAAAGGTTTGTCCCTTCAGCTGCAGAAAAGCAGTGTCCCTCTGCAGAATGGGGAACACTGCTGCTTTTTGGGCAGGGTCAGCCCCCTCCAGACCCTATTCCTGGGGAAAACCATCCATCACGGCAGGTGGGCAGACAGGGGCAGGGATCTATGGGTTAGGTTTGCCTCTCCCAGGCTTTTTAGCACCATTTCAGGATGTTTCCTGCAAGACGGATATTAGCAGTGATATTTAAGCAGTTCCAGGTGGTTGTTCCTTATCCAAAAGCTGGTTGCTCTCTGTCCCCAGCTGGGTGGCTGGAATATCACAGGTCCCTGGGCCGGTGACAACTTCAATGAGACACTGCGGGAGGTGACAGCGCATTACCGCATCTCGCCCTTCTTTTCTGTCTACGTCAGCGCAGACTCCAAAAACTCCAACAGCAATGTTATCCAGGTGGATCAGTCAGGGTTAGGCCTGCCATCGCGGGATTACTACCTGAACAAGACGGAGAATGAGAAGGTAAGGCTGTGCAGGGAAATTTGGCTTTGCCAGGGAGGTGCTGTGGGTGGGTGGCACTTGCCAGGCTGATCCCCACCCTGACCCACTGCTTAGGTGCTTGCTGGGTACCTGAACTACATGGTGCAGCTGGGGATGTTCCTGGGAGGCACCAATGAGCAGTCGACACGGCAGCAGATGCAGCAGATCTTGGACTTTGAGACAGCATTGGCCAACATCACCATCCCCCAGGAGAAGCACCGGGACGAGGAAATCATCTACCATAAGATGACGGCTGGAGACCTAAAGGTAGAGCTGAAGTTGGCAACTTTCCCTGCTCCTCCACAGTTTGGGTAGTGGGATGGGTGAGTGGAGGTGACACGCCTTCTCTGTGGAAGCCTGATGCTGGCCACTGCCTGTGAAGCTCTTGTGCAATAGCTCCGCCTGTGTCCTCCTTGGGGAAGTCCCACCCTGACCCGCTTCTCCCAGCCTCTGGACCATCTGCAGCACTAACACCCCCCTGACTACTGCCCGTGGTCCAGCTGCGGACATCAGCCTGACCCCCTCCCCATGTCCCAACAGGGCCCCTAATGGATTGTGTCAACATTTTTGACACCCACCCCACTTTCTTTTCCTTTGCTGGAGGAAGTTGTTTACTCTTCTCTGACCTTTGGAGAATGCTGCTGTTATGGGAACTGACCTTCGCAGAATCAGCTGAATCCCTCAGACAGGGGCCAATGCAGCAGCTCCAGCTTGGGAAGCGGCTGCCGCTCTCCTACAATGGTTTTGCGGCCATAGTAGAGATACGGGTTTTGCAGGAGCTGGCGCCAGCTGTGGACTGGATGCCCTTCCTCTCCATGGTCTTCTACCCTGTGGAGCTCAATGAATCGGAGCCTGTTGTGGTCTACGCCAAGGAGTACCTGGAGCAGGTCTCCGACCTCATCCTGGCCACGGATAAATGGTGAGAGCCCCAATCCTACGTGAAGGGATGCCGGGGTGGTCAGGCATTTCCCACTGCCTACTCACTGCCTCTTGCCACAGTCTCCTCAACAACTACATCATCTGGAACCTGGTGCGGAAAACCAGCCCCTTTCTTGACCAGCGCTTTCAGGATGCTGAGGAAAAATTCATGGAAGTGATGTATGGGACAAAGAAGGTGAGGGGGGAAGCTTCCAGCATCCCCATATTGCCATTACAGTAGCAACATTTTTTAAGTAGAGTCCTCATAAAGTTGTCTCTAAAAAGCTAGGGTGTGGGGTGGATTTTGAGGTGGCAGCCTGATAGGACAAAGGGATGGAAGGTATGTGGCTCTGATCTTGCTGTGACTGATGGCTGCCTCTTGTCCCATGCAGACCTGCCTCCCACGCTGGAAATTTTGCATCAGTGACACCGATAACAACCTGGGCTTCGCCCTGGGGGCCATGTTCGTCAAGGCCACGTTCGCTGAGGACAGCAAGCAAGTGGTACGTCACCAGCTTGGTGAGCTGGCGAGCAGCTTGCAAGCCATGATGCTGGTGGGCAAGTGGGGCAGGCATTGTTCTTCTGCCCACCTTTGTCCACCATGCGTCTCCATTCAGTTGGTTATTCACTTGTTTGCCTGTCATCTTGGTATCGCAGCCTCTTCCTCCCCATCCGTGTGAAAGATCGTTGACCCCTCTGGGGAGGAAAGCTGGCTCTCCAGACCAACATTGCTTTGCCTTGATTTGTGTAGGCAGAGGAAATGATTGCGGAGATTAAAACAGCTTTTGAGGAAAGTCTGGAGACCCTGCAGTGGATGGATGAAGAGACAAGGAAATCGGCCAAAGAGAAGGCAAGTTGCTGGCAGCAGCTCTGGGGAGGAGCAGGAGATTGAAGATGATGGAGCTGGGTAAGCCCATCCTCCTTTACCACATTGCACTTTGGTCTTTTTGACCCACCAGGCAGATGCCATCTACAACATGATTGGCTACCCCAAGTTCATCATGGACCCCAAGGAGCTGGATAAAGTCTTCAGTGATGTGAGTAGATGCTGGGTCTTTTATTCTCCCCTTCACTAGCAGTTGCAGGACATGTGTCCATCCCCATGGCTCCAAGGCAGCCTTGAACCCCATGTTTCATCCACGAGAGTCTCTCTGATGTCTTGGGCTCTTCTTGTGGGGACTTCCCAGAGAGCTGCAGGCCAGTCCTGGAGTAGCTGGGGCTCTCAGGATCCCTGTCTGGGAAGAGGAGGAGCTGATTTCACGAATGGTGATTCATTGCTCTCTGGAGACTTCACAGATGTTGGGGAGTAGGAGAAGCAAGAGCAGCCATAGCTCAGCTGACTCTAGAGGCTCAAACATGGAAGGAGGAGTTGGGGCCAGGTGATCACTACAGGCTGCTCATGTCTTGCTCTTTTGCAGTATGAGGCTGTGTCTGATCTCTACTTCGAGAACGTTATGCAATTCTACAACTTCTCTGCTAGGATCACTGCCGATCAGCTCAGGAAACCACCAAACCGGGACCAGTAAGTTTCTGCTCCACTTCTTCCTTGCACTCAGTGGGAATATCCTAATACCTGGAGTACTGGGACTTGTTGTCCATTAGACCATGCTGGTTTTCACAGAATCATGGTATCATTTAGGTTGGAAAAAGTCTTTCAGCTGCTTCAGCACTGCCAGGGCCCCACCAACCCCTGCCCCTGACCCCACGGCTCGACGGCTTTACAAGCCCTCCAGGGATGGGGACTTCCCGTGCTTCCCTGGGAAGCCTGGGCCAGGCCTGGGGAACCCTTGTGGGACAGAAATAGGTCCCTATGGCCAACCTCAACCTCCTTCTGGGGCAATTTGAGGCTGTTTCCTCTTGTCACTTCTTCCTGTCACTTCTTCCTCTCTTGCAGAGAGCCGAAGGTCTCCCCTGAGCCTCCTCTTCTCCAGTTCACCCCCACCCAGTTCCCTCAGGTGCTCCTCAGAGCACTGGTGCTCCAGCCCCTTGTCCAGCTCCGTTGCCCCACTCCAGCCCCTCCCTGTCCTTCTGGCCTTGAGTGCGTGGGCCAGAGCTGACCCCACGATTTGAGGTGGGGCTTGCCCAGTGCAGGGGGATGATCCCTGTCCTGGTCCTGCTGCCCATACATGGGCAGACACTGGCTCATCTCCAGCCACTGACAGACTCTCCCAGATCCTTTTCCCTGGGGAGTTCTCAGCTGCTTTTCTGCAGCCTGGATTGTTGCTGGGGGTTGCTGTGACCCAAAGGCAGCACATGGCCCTTGGTTTTGGGGAGTTAAGTTTAGGCTGATAGCTCTGCACCACGGTGGGTGGATGGTGTTGGAGCTAACATCGGCGATGCATTTGTGCTTCCACAATGGCCATGTCTGTGCCCCTGCAGGTGGAGCATGACACCTCCGACGGTCAACGCGTACTACTCTCCCACCAAGAATGAGATTGTCTTCCCTGCTGGTATTCTCCAGGCCCCTTTCTACACCCGTGCGTCTCCCAAGTAAGAGCCTAGGGAAAACGGGGAGGGCAGGATTCACAAACTTTTGTCCCAAAATGTGAGGCAAACTTTGTGGCTCTCAAAATCTTGCTGTTGCCCTACTGCAGGTCACTGAATTTTGGTGGGATTGGAGTGGTGGTGGGCCATGAGTTGACACATGCTTTTGATGATCAAGGTATAGCCAAGGCCAGGTGGGTGGGCTGCTGGAGAAGTGCCCAGTGGGGTGAGTGAACCGGTTTTGTTTTGTCAGGTCGGGAATATGATAAGGACGGCAACCTTCGTCCCTGGTGGAAGAACTCCTCGGTGGAAGCCTTCAAGCGGCAGACAGAGTGCATGGTGGAGCAGTATGGCAACTACACCATCAATGGTGAGGCTGTCAACGGCAAGCACACCCTCGGTGAGAACATTGCCGACAACGGGGGCCTCAAGGCTGCTTACCGGGTAGGGCCACAGTTCTGGAGAGATGTGCTGGGTGGTTTGGTGTGGTAGAATTGGTTTTGTCCCTTGAGCCCACAGTGCTCCCTTGGTCTCCAGGCATATCAAAACTGGCTGAGAAAGAACGGGGATGAGGAAACCCTCCCAACCCTCGGCCTCACCAATCACCAGCTCTTCTTTGTTGGATTCGCCCAGGTAGGTCACTTGGGGGTAGGAAGGGTAGACGCGCTGGGTTTGGGGTTGTGGAGCCATGCCCAGATGGTGTTGGGAGTGCGTGGTGGAAAATGAGCTCTCCAGAGATGCTGGAGAACCGCATCTGAGTGGTGCTGGCTGAAAAACTGGGAGCTTGAGCTGTGTGGGTAGGGGGAACTGAGGGGGCCCCGTGGTGCTCATGCCTCTTCCTCCATTTGCAGGTGTGGTGCTCGGTTCGCACACCAGAGAGCTCGCATGAGGGGCTCATCACCGACCCCCACAGCCCCTCGCGCTTCCGCGTCATTGGCACCATCTCCAACTCCCAGGAGTTTGCAGAGCATTTCGGCTGCCCCCTTGGGTCCCCCATGAATCCTCCCAAAAAGTGTGAAGTCTGGTGATGGGCGAGCGCCCGAGGGAACCAGCTGCTGGCTGCTCTGTCCTCTGCCGATGGCAGAATTTACCCGGTCCTTCTGAGCGTCTCAAACCAGTTCTCAGTGCAATGAACTGCCCAGCTCTTCACAGGAGCCCTGTGCCCTGCATCCCCGCTCGGTGTTGTCCGAGGTTCAGTCCACTGTGAAAACTCCTCATTCCTTCGCTTGTTTGTGAAATGACTTAGATTTCGAGGTCTTCTCCCACCATGATGGGTCCCGCGTGGGCATGCGTGCATCCACGGGCATTCGCTCACACACAAGACTGCAGCCTGACCCATCGCTCTGGCAAAGTGCCTCTCTTTTGGGAGCGATAAAGGGAACACCGTGACAGGGACAGGTGTGGCTGTGTGTTTCACTACACCTGTCACACCTTCCTCTCTTCAAAGATGTGCACGTGAGGGCGGAAAATCTCTGAAAATATGGAGGGGGGGTGTGTTTTTTATCATGTGTTGTGGAATACACTGGAAAATGTCAGGGAAAATGCATTTTAAAGCCTTTTTCTAGTAAAAGAGTAGTGTATTTATTAGAGGTTTTCTTCACTCGGTGCAGCTGTCAGTGCAGCACCCTGTGGTCACAGTGTCTTGAGCAGGAGAGCTGGATAGAGCTGCAACTGTCTGGCCCCAGATCACAGGTTTCTGTGGGTTGGACTGTCCTTGGAGAGGATGAGAGGAAATTTGGAACAGTAGATCTGGGGATAGGACTGGAGGTCACAGAAGAGCTCTGCCAGCATCAGCTTTAACTTACGAGTGCAGAGGGACAATTTGATGTACCAAAGATGTAACAATGGTGATGACTCTGTGGATGAAGCACCCAGTTCTCCCTCCTGTCCTTGAGGAGCCACAACTTGCTAGAGCAAAAGCTTCCCCAGACAAGCACAGGGAGTTTCTGCAGCTGCTTTGCTCACTGCTGTGTGTGGCCTTTACACCCAGGAAACTAGAGACACCAAAATCACCACATGGCCCAAAACCTCCATCTCTCCATGGCTAGGTTGGTTGAGATCTGACTGGGATGGAGGTGAGGGGCTTTTTTAAGGTTGGGGTTTTTTTTAATACTTGTCCTGCAGTTTTGAGAGGAAACCACTGTCAGTAGCTCAGGTGCTGTGTGTTGTCTTGTGGGGCACCTTCTCGCTCTAGACAGAAAGCAAAGACATAGAAGGATTTTTATTATTTATATGTAAAAGAAGGGATGGGGGGTTTTGTAGCTATTTTTTCACCCTACACATGGGGCTTATCACAATTGAAATAAATACTTTTTACTGGTCTGGAGCTGCTTATTATGTCATTTTTTCTGATAGGAGAATCTTGTGTCCCTGTACTTGCATTTTTCCTTTTGTCCACACCAACTGGCCACTCTGTACTCACAAAACTGAGCTAAGGAGGCTTTTCCTTTTCTGCCACCTTTCTGAGAGGCCAAAGCTAGGCTTTTATGACCCAGCTAGTGTTCTCACTGCAGGGTGTTGGTTGCTTTCCACCTCCATAGCATGGCCCCACACGTCTCCCCAGCAGGGAGGGCTTTCTCAGATGCTTTGCTTCCTCCTGGGTGACTTTTTGGCCAGTCGGGCTGTACTCTGATCCAGCAGCACCAACCCTACACAGGTTACTCTCCAAGCCGGTCTTATTTATAGCTTTGCAATGCCAGCTGGATGCTGCTAGCTCACAGGCCAGTGCCCACTCCCAAGTGGATATGATTTTTGGTCATGCTTGACAAAATTGTGGGACAAGGCAGGACCTGGGCCACAGGCTCCTGGCTGAGCCTTGCCCAGCACCTGGGAGGGCTGATGGCCATAGAAACAAGCAAAACGCTCTGTGTTAATTCGCTGCATAACCCTGGATCAGAGATCCGTGTCAGGTGCTGTTTCGCCCCATTCTCAGTGAGCTTTTGGAAATAGAGTGGTTTTGTTGACTGGATGGGCAGGACTGAGCCAAAGTTCCATAAAAGAAGGCAAACCTTCTTTTTACTGTGTTTTTCCCCCTGAGACTGAATGAAGTGTAGTTAGGCTTCACTTGCTGCTTGTACAACCTGGTGTGAGGCCCTGGGTTTCTGCAGAGCTGGGAGACCATCTGTGGCTGCTGTTTTCCTGGGATCTGGCTGGAAATGGTGGTGCAGACCCACAGAGGGCAGTGGAACCGAGGTCACTGCCTGTGCTCAGCTCCGGGCTCGGCAAGTTACCAACACTGCTGGCAAGGTGTTCTGTCCTGGATCTGGCCCTGCACTTCTGAAATGAGGTGAAGTCCCTGCATTCCGGGGAAAAGGGAGGAGCGATGTAGATGGAAGGCAAAGAGGAGTTAAGTGGGGAGAGTGGGGTAAATGGTGTTTTCCCAAATGCAAGAAGCAGGGAGGGGAGCACAGCCCATCACAGGGTGCTGTTTAGTGTGATTTAACCATCGAAAAGGGAAATATTTGTGCTCTTTGGGGCTTACTCACAGTGAAGAACTGGGTGAGCAGTGCCACAGCAGAGGGGATAGCCCCAGGACAGGGAGGCTTTCATGGGTGATTACAGGCTTGTACTGTGGTGGGGGAGGTGGCACAGTCAAGGCCCGTTGTGCTGGGCTTGGAGCTGGTGGTGCATTTTTGCCTGTCTGGGAAGCTGCCTGGTGCAGGCAGGAGGTGAATCATCCTGCCTGGGTGTCAGTGCCTGACAAGGGCTTGCCTGGTCCTGGGTGGTATTTGTTTTATTTTGTGCTCGGCCGTGCCCTGGAGGGCGTAGACGTTTGCCGAGGGCTGAGCCTGGGCAAGAGGAGGAACTGGAAGGCTTCAAGTGGGGCTGTTTATGGTTGCTTATGTTGTTTTTTTCATTTGCCTGGATGATGTTGGACTGGACTCATTCCGGAGCAAAGCAGAGGCACAAAGGAGGTGCTACGTGCCGTGTTGGGTGAAAGCAGGTGCCTAGAGCCTCTTAAATGGGCTGGAAATAGTGTTGTTTGCAAGTTTGGTGGGGCCATGCCAACCTTCCAGGCGTGCAAGGCTGAACCTGAACTGCTCTTCTTCTCTGTTTGCCCCCTTGAAGCAGGATCTTAGCCCTAACACAAGATAATAGTGCTGGCATTACCTGCCAAGCCTGTCAGATTTTAGGGCAATGAATGGACCAAAGGTTTCCTTGAACAACTCCTGAAGGAAGACAGCTCTTTTCCACTGATTCCTTCACCCCCTTTTCCTAAGTTCATCAACAGCTCTGGCACTGCTACTCTGCTGCTCCTGACACTTGAGAAATTGATGGGACTGGAGAAAGGGTTGTTGATATTCTGACAAGACGGCTCCACACTGGAAGCTCAAGGTACCTGCAGTGACCCATCAGTTCCCAGGTGCTAATAAGACTAGCAGAAGAAAAGGGAAAAATGAAACGCGGAGGAGGCAGAGGCAGTAGGAAGGGCATGAATACAGCTGGGGCTTGCTCCAGCTCACCAAATTCTCAGGTTTTGTTGGCCAAACAGTGTGTTAGTAGAGCAGGCAGAGGTGTCTGCTTTTTCCTCTTAAGAAAATAAAATAATGCTAGAAGATGGCTGTGGGGAGACACAGACTCTGGAGGAGCCCGGCTCTTTCACAGGGCTAGCGCACTTCAGGAGCTTCAGCAGACAATATGATGAAAACGTTGGGTTTTTTCCTTCTTAAGAAGCAGAAAGATGTGATGAATCTAAAGATGCTGGAATGAGGTAGAGGCTATTTCACAGTTGTGTTTACAGGTATCTATTTCTGTAGAATAGAGGGAGCTGTAGATGTCAATTTCCTTTGGGTAAGAATTTCCTTCCACGTCAAGAGGCAAAGTGTGTGCCTCAGAGGTAGCAATAGATCAGTGCCAGACACTGACCCCCTGGACCACAGAGGTTTACTTGCACCCTCAAAAACATTTCTGAGCCATGGAGGGGAATGTCTTCCCAGCAGGCTGCAGCCAGGAGAGATGAGCTGTGAGCACAGTGGCTCTCCAGGATGCCTGGAGGTCTAGCAGTCCTTGGGCAAACCTCTTTACCACAATAAAAGTTACTCCTCTGGTCTTCCATTTTTGGGGAGCATGGGCATACTTGGGCCTTTCTTGAGGTCTTTTTCGTCTCCCTAGTCAGCATCTCATTCTCCTGATGCAGAATCCTCAGTGGCAGGTCTGCTGTGGACTGTAGAGGAAAATTTGCTCAGAAAGTACTACCCAGATTCCCCTCTAAATATTTGTTCATGGCTACTGATGAAAACTGTCCACACTTGGGACTTCTTTACAGGCTGAGATTACTTGCTTGGGGTTTTTTCCTTCCAAAAATGTTGTAATTTTTCATGTCATCCCATTTCACACAAGCAGTTTGAGGCGGATGTGAGCTCACCTGGCCCCAGGCATTTCCCTTTCCCCAGTGCCTTACGAAAAGCACAGGAAGGGAAATTAGACAGCACCTTGGTCATCTTCCCTCTTCCGCTGGCTCCATTAACAATTTATGGCATAATGCGGCTGTTTGGTGCAGATAGCACCTCAGTAAAAAGCTACTATTAGCTAGGCCAGCGCAGCGGTGTGGCAGCTCGCAGAAGCTTTTCTTCTGAGCTCATACCTCAAAGGTGGATGAGCCTTGGGGCATACTCAGTGCTTGTGCATGGGCATGGGTGGGCCTCCTGTCCTAATCCTGACATGCACAAACCAAATTGTTGAATAACTCAGAGTCTGAGTCAAAAGGGAAAATGTACTCGAGACCCTTGAATAACTTTCTGGCCACCGGATACTGTGAAGAGTTTTGCTCTAGTGATGACACTGGGTGCAGATTCTCTCTTCAGTGGTATTTTAAACCTCAGAATTACTTTTCTGCTTACAAACAGGGCTGTTCTGGAGACAGGGATAGATGTGACTTATTGGGTAGGTTTTCTCTAGTGTGCAGGACCCCAGTCTTCCTTCTGTCAGCTTCCAGTTGCAGCACCAGTAACTCACTAAGTGCTTGGAAATATTGCCAGTATGGCTGTTTAATTCAATAAAAGCAGCTTCTCACTTTCAAGAGTTTATTTGTGATAGTTTTAAAGGATTATCTTCCTCTAAAACTTGCAGCTGCCCAGAAGATGCATCAGACAGGATGCAAATAAACCATGGAAAACTTTCCTGAAGCAGCTCGTGTACTCTGGACTGGGTGATGTTGCTCCCAGCAATGCCAACTGGTGCTGGGAGCGTTTCCCCGCAATGTGCAGTGTGGCAGGGATGTTGGTAGGCTGGAATGAGCCCTCTGGAGTCAGTGGTAGGGCTGCACAAGTCCAGACAATCCAGCAGTTGTTTGAATCTGCTCTGAGGTCCTTTTTATCTACCCAAGGGAGTAGAAACTGACTTTGACTATACCAAGCTCAGCCCAGTGGTGGTTGTGAAGAGGGCCGGAAATGCAACATGGTGACAGCATGGCAACCCTCCGGGAGCAAAGTCAGTGCCCCACAGGGGCAAGATACCCCAGGGAAGGCCCAGGGTGGGGCTCCCCACACTACTCCCCCATTGTCCCAGAACTGGTCAGATGGTTTGCCTGGTGTGCAGCCAAGGACATCCACAGCCATTTATTTCAGGGCTCCACCCAAAGGGGTACTGGGGGTGTCCCCGCACAGCCAGCACCCCAGTCGTTGAACAGTTGCTCTTCAGTACAGTCTGCACAAGCACGGGGACACAGTCGCTGTTTATCTGATTTCTGCTGGTGATAACAGTCCTTTTCCTAAAGCTCGCTGTGCATGCTTCCTCCATCTCCATGTGCAGATGCAGCAGTTGACTTTCACCACCCCAGCTCACAGGGGAGGCTCTTCAAGCGGAGGTGGCTGTCCCACCTTCTGGAGGTTTCTCAGATTCTGAGGGATTATAATCAGCCTGGAGAAACTGCAGGTTCCATCAGGGCTCCATCAGCTGTCAGTGAGGCTTTGGTTGGTCTTACATGGTGTTCCTGCTTCTGGCCAGCCCTCAACAAACAGCACTCAGTCCCACTGCTGCTAATAACAGTGACCTCGTGGCTAACAGGAGCGCTCTGCTCTCGAGGACCTTGGTTCTGGTCACCTCAGCCACCACCCAAGCACGTCGGGGCTGCATAAGATTGTGACTTGCCTAATTTTGGGCAATTCAAACTTTATCTTGGCCATTCTATCGCCAAAGGTGGCCACCTGCGGGGGCTGCCCCAAGAGCCTGCTTGCGGGCAGAGGCCACGGGGCTGCCAGGAAGCCCCTGTGCGGGATGGGCACGGAGGGCCCTCTTCGGAGCCGAGCCGAACGCTAACAAAGTCTCTCCGGGCCGAGCCGAAGACGCCTAAGCCGTGGCCCCGCCGCTCCCAGAAACTGCAAACAGCCCCAAACATCTCCTTGGGGCGGGGCTCTCTCCGCCGAGCCGCTCCGAAACTTCCCGAACTCGGCCCCCGCCTCCGGTCTCCGGAAAGAGACGAAGATTGCCGAGGGCGCGGGTCACGGGAGGTGCCGGGCTGAGCGGAGAGGGCGGTGGAGAGCGCGGGGAGAAGGGCGCGTGCGCCTGCGAAGTTTTCCGTACGGAGCCGAGGTTTGCCGAGCGCGTCGCGCCGCTGAGCGGCTCCGGAAACAGCCGAAAGTTGCCGAGAGCCGCTGGGCCGAGCGGCTCCGGAGGGGCCCGAAGTCGCCCGAGCGTCCGTCCTGTCGGACTGCTGGAGGCGGACGCCCGCCATGT
>VXBP01007955.1:55294-131339 GCA_013400115.1 Rhinopomastus cyanomelas | reverse complement strand
GGCCCCCCGCCATGTTTGATGCTCCGCCGCTTCAGTGAGGAAAATCCGCCGGCATCGCCCGAGAGCCGCCGCCGCGAAGGGCCCCGCTGCCCCCGGGGAGGGCGATCGNTGGGGAGGGGGTGCTCTGGGGGACTGCGAGGGGTGGACTCTCCACTCCCGTGTGTGAGGGGGGTTTGTGTGTAGAGGTTTCCCCTCGCGATGCAGAGCCGGGGGGTGATGTGGGGAAAGGGGCTGTCTCACTCTCCCCTGTCTGCCAGTAGGCTGGTTTTGGGGGTTCTTTCACTTTCCCGGGGAAGGCAAAGGGTCTCCAGCACCTTCCCCCCTCAAGTAGTGGTGAACCCCAAGGGTAAACTTTTAATTATAAATGGACTCTCATTTTTGCCTCTGGTCTTGCGCAGGTAAGTGCTTTGATTTTGTTTCTCCAGGTGAATTTAAACCCGGTTTTTGCCAGCCAGGGCCGATTTTTGCAGTACGATTTACCTAATTTTAAAAAAACAGGTGTTTTCTTGTTTGGCTGGTGGAAGTAAATCTCAGGCGGGAATGTCATGCCGAGCAGGAAGGCCACGCGCCGCGGAGTGGAGGAGACTTCCACTCAAAACCAAATACAAATCCGACTTCCCAAATGGCCACTGTTACAGAGAGCAGTTTTTTAAAGGTCTTCTGCTGTGACTAGGCCCGAGTCAGGAGGGAGATGCTGCAGGGATCAGCAGGAAAGTGGAGTGGCCAGCCTGCCTGAGGTTTTGTTCCTAGTCCTAGACACCATTCACTGTCAAACTGGCACTTCCACGCACCCCAGTGAAGTTTTGAGTGTGGGCCTGAAGTGAACGAACATGTTTGGTGGAATATCGCCTGGTGCTGTTATCTGGGAGCACAGTGCAGAGGGTGGCTGGAGCGTGTTTTGCTCTGTATTGATGATGCCTCCGTGGAAGCTCAACGCACAGGGCAGCTTGTTCTTTCAGCTGAGTGGTGATGCCTGTGCTTCCCCAGAAACACGTTCGTTCTCTGTAAGCGTTTTATTACTCTCACTCTGATTTTAGAAGTGGGAAAACTAAACCTTTTTATAATCACCATGAAGTCCATTGTTTTCTTGTGCTTCTGGGAGGGATCACTCATGCTGTGACGAGTTCATTGCTTAGATCAGAAGACGGTTGATGTTACAGATTTGTCTGTGTTGGTCAAGTGAGGAATCTCTGAAGGTTTCAGAGGATGCTGTGGAGAGATGTTCTCTGCTCTGGGTGGCTTTGGCTGGCTTGTGCTATTCTGTAATTCCAACGTGTGCTTAGTTCAGGAGAAAAAGGTACAAAGATGGTGTCAGCACAAAGTCGGTGGGGTTGGTGGTAAGTCAAACTGTTGCTCGGGAGATTTTGCTCAGTTTTGAGTGATGTGCCAAGTTTTACAGGGGGAACGCTGGCCAGAGAGCATGTACAGAACCTGTGCTCAGCTGATCCTTTCAGCAAGGAGGTGCTGGTTTGTCTGGAAAGGGTCTTTTTAACAGGGAATGTGACGCTTGGGTGCCCCGAAGGGCTGAAATTTGCCTGGCTCTTTATGTTCAAATAATTGTGGAAGGACTTGAAAACTCTGACTTCTCTACGTACTTCTTGTTGAGGGTGAGCTTGGTGGTGGACTGTGAGAACAGCTGTAGCTGAATCAGAAAGATGCCATTGCTTTTTGGTGAGTGTTGTCATGAAATGCACCTTGCACACGTGAGGCTTCATTAAGCTTGGCCTCACCTCTGACCAGAAAAAAGCCTCAGAAAGAACAGGCAAGACCCCAGAAGAGTTGGTGTGGTAGCGTGTACAATCTTGGAGACCCAGCTGGATGCCTAGAGCACAGCGGAAAAGAGAAGCGTTAGGTGGATATGAAAAGTTGGTATAAACGCGGGGAGATTAAAATGATAGTCTGGTTTTTACTCATAGCCATACTCGTTTTGAAAATACACTGTGTGCAACGAGTGCCACTCCTCACTTTGAAACTGCTGATTGGTCTTTGTAAAAAATGCTGTGTTCTCTATACCTTTGGGTGAGTTGAACGCGGGTTCAGGTGTCCTGGTGGGACAGTGAAACTTGTGTGCGTGTTTCCAGGTAGAAAACAACACAAAAAGAAGCTGTTACCCTTTCTAAGCACTGCTGTAAAAGTGAGCTGTGGGGAGCTGAGTTCAGCTGGGATTTGCCAGAGTGCAGGGACCATCTGAGTTCAGCCTTATTTTTAGCTCTGTTTTGGTTTTTCTTTTTGGTTTTTTTTTTCCATTTAGATAGGACTATTGATGCAGCATCACCCTGGAGCAGATAGAGTTGCAGGTTTCTTGGGGCAGGGTGCTGCAAGGTCTACTGTTGTGGTGGTTTGATGATGCAATGGATTATTTTATGTTAAGAGATAGATGGAGTCTCTGACTGGGGCTTTTTAAACGCAGATTCTGCCTGGTGGACTTAGCATCACTGGAAATTGGTGTAGTTTTGATACTTGATACATTGAGAAATTAAATTGTTATCTGCATAATTGGAAAAAAGACATGGGATGAGAGTGAGCTGTGCTGGACAAAGGGCTCCTTACTTCATATGTGGTAGTAGAAAGTCATTAACAGGGGAAAAGAAAAATGTGTGGTGAAGAAAGGAGTTAAATATGAATTTCTTGAAGGAAAGTGAAACTAGTGGTTGAGGGGCCTGAAGAATAGAAGTGCTCTGATTGGAGTTTCTGTTATGTGCTGAATAGGAAGTTACTAGAGCTGCTGAAAGATAAGAAAGAGCTTTAAGAAGTTTCCTTAAGGCAAGAAGTGAAATTTTCTGAATAAGAGTTTGTTGTGGTGGCAGTGATGAGGATTCCATCAAACGTGGTTTTGGGCAGAAACTGTGCTAAAACGTTGTCACTATGGACAGGTCCTCCAGTTCGATTCTGACTCTTCTGTTGGGGGGGATGGACAGGGGAGGGCAGAACTGTGTGACTATGGAGTGATGCACTGAGTGATGTTATCAAAAATAAATCCAGATCTTCCCACTTTTTGGTTTGGCTTTCAGCCTGTCTCTGAGGGAGTGAGTTGCAGGTGAAGCTAATCATTCTGTAGCAAAGCAACTTCCTTAAAAGTGTAAGATCCCCAAGGTGTGCTCGGGGTTTTTAACTCTGTGATGCATGTTAAACGTCATCGTGGTTCTTCATGCTCCCATTTGAGAGTCAAGTACCTCGTGTGTGTGTATTACATTAAGCTGCTCTTTAAAACATCCTCATGCTGTGACTAAATTTTGTGGATCAATACCATTAGATCAGTGGTTTCTTTACAGCCCCAGCCCAGACATGGGCTAACATTACACTGCAAAAGATGAACAGGTTGGTGGCTGCTGAGTTTAGGTGGCATTGCAGGTCTGCTAGCTCTTTGGGATAATAGCCATCTTGGGCTTTAGCGCTGGTACTGGGCTTTGCTTTCTTTTCGAGACTTCCTGGTGTTTAGGAAGGAGTTCAGCTTCCTGTTAGTTGATGGTCTCTGTGTAGGCACCAATAAATTTGATTTCACTCAATGTATCTATACTTGATCTGTCACTGTAGCTATTTCATCCTGCAGCTGGATGTCTCTGTGCACAGGTGTTTTTCTGGGTATTGCAGCAGAGAAATCTGGGCAGGTTCAGGACGAGTTTTAACAGAGGGTCGGTCAATGGAAATCTTTCTTTTCTTCAATTCCATTTCTGAGAAGCAAAGAGGGAAGGATTCCTGTGGGAAATACGTTCTTGTTTTGTGTGGAAACTTGCATTTCACCAATGCTGCCTTGGTAATTCCACATTTTTCTGAGATACTTGAGCAAACTGCTACAGTCCCTTTCAGAAAGCAGTGTGCTGTTTCCTGCTCTGCTGGGTGTGACAACCTCTGGACACGAATGTCTTCCCAGAAGCCCAAGAAAACAGCAAGAAACACTGGATCATACATCTTGGAAGGATATTTGACAGAAGAGAAGCTTCTGAAATACAGGAACACAGGATGTAAGTGTGTGAAGTCGGGGTGAGGTTCTGTCAGTGCTTACGGTGTTTGGATGATGGCCAGGTTGTGCCATTTGAGTAGACCTGTGCTGGTAATCTTCTGTTTCAGTTAAAACTGTCAAAGATGATTTGGGTGTGTGCAGAGCTGAGCTGGAGGGGAAGGCATCCAAGAGTTTTTCAAGGAGAGCATCTGCAGCATGTCTTGAAGTTTTTAGGTTCTTTGAGCTGCTGTGATACCCTCTGTGATTTTGGAGCAAACACTGTCTTTCCTCACTGCCAACTTCCAGTGTGTTTGATGTAATGTCTTTCTCTAATTTCTGGGGTTTGTCTTCTGATGACTTTGTAGATGAGAACCCAGAAGCTCCTTGGGCATAAAAGTCAGCTTGGAGAGCGTGATTATGGCTTTTGTGCAAAGCACTGAAACTGGTAGGTCAGCTCCAGCTTCTGTGTTGCTTTATTGAGCTAGAACAAGAGCATGGATTGAAGTTCTTTTCCAGATGCCTATAGCAGCCACTTGTGAGGAAGGGTGTTTGGGGTGGAAGAAGTGGTGAGAGGTGGGAAGAAGTGGGGAGCTGGGCTGGGAACAGAGGTGTTCCCTGCTTTCTCCTTTCTTGAGTTCAGAGTGAGCTTTCTGGAATCCTGGCTAGATGAAGGAAAAGAAAGAGCAGTGGTGTTGCCTGAGCAGCATTTCCATATGTGAAGCCATGCAGATCATATATCTTGAGAGGGTGTGCAGCGAGAGAGAAGCTTCTGAAAGTGTGGAGACTTTTCCTGCTGCTCCATGGTAGTGGCTTTTCTGCATGGAAGGAATGAGCACAGGTTTGTGAGCCTATTGCCAAAACATTAGGTGCTTTTAGACCTCCTTGCTGTCTCCTCCATTGATGTTCCCCAGTCTTTGCACTTACTAGCGTTCTGTCAAGAAGAAATAGTTTTAATTTCTTGAATGACAAGAGGTGATCATGTTGTAGTCCAGGTATGTCACTTCTACCAGCTTTTCCAAGGTTTTAGAATCACAGATTAGCTTTGGCTGGAAGAAACCTTCAAGATCAAGTCCAACCTTTTCCTAGGCCTGTCAGCACCACTAAACTATATCCTTCAATGCAACGTCTACCCTTCTCTTAAACACCTCCAGGGATGGAGACTCAACCATTAACAACCCTTTCAGTAAAGAAATTTCTCTTGACGTCAACCTGAACTTCCCCCGGCACAACCTGAACTGCCCCTTGTCCTATCACTGACTTCTATCACCGTCCCTGGACGTATTCAAGGTTAGGCTGGATGAGGTGCTGAGTGGCATGATCTAGATGTTAGATGTTAGGATTACTGGGTTTATTTTGATTTAGGTTGGACTGGGTGATCATTAAGGTATTTTCCAACCTTATCATTACTGTGATACTAGGGAGAATGGACCAACTCCCCCCTGCCCCCACCCTTCTTTCAAGTAGTTGTAGAGGGCAAGGACGTCTCCCTTCAGTCTCTCCTTCTTCAGGCTAAACAGCCCCAGCTCTGTCAGTCATTCCTCGTATGACACCTGTTCCAAATCCTTTACTGGCCTGGTAGCCACCTCTGTCACCAATCAGCCCTTCAGTGTCCCGCTTGTAGTTAGTGGCACAAAACTGGATACAGGAGTCAAGGAGTGGCCTCACCAAAGCTGAGTAGTGAGGAATGATCACCTCCTGGCACCAGCTGACAGCACTATCCTTGCTCCATGCCAGGATATGCCCTTGGCCTTCTTGGTCACCTGGGCACACTGGTGGCTCATGTTCAGCCAGCCCTGTCCTAACACTCCCAGATCCCTCTCTGCCTTGCAGCTCTCTAGCCACTCCTCACCAAGACTATAGCACTTCTGGAGATTGTTGGTGCCAAAGTTCAGGACCAGGCATTTGACCTTACTGAAATTAATGGAAGTTGCCTTGGCCCAGCCATCCAGCCTATCTAGGTCCTGCTGCAGAGCTTCCCTATTCTCAAGCAGGTTGACACTTCCACCCAGCTTGGTGTTGCCTGAGTTGCATTCTGTCCTCTCGTCCAAATCATTGATAAAAATGCTGAACAGGAGTGGCCCCAGTACTGAGCCCAGGAGCACACCACTTGCGACTGGTTGCCAACTGGATTTAACTGCGTTGGCAACAACTCTTTGGACTTGGCCATCTAACCAGTTTTTTACCCAGCAAAGCATATACCTATGCAAGCCAAGAGCAGTCAACTTCTCTGTGAGAGTGCCGTGGGCAGCAGTGTCAAACGCCTTACTAAAGTCAAGGCACATAACATCCACAGCCACCATTTATGGTGACATATCTTGGAGAAAACCTTTCTTTGAAAACTGTGGTTGCAGATGCAGCTTATATCTGAGGACATGATGATGTCTCTTCTCTGGCAGAAGTCTGCAGGAGAAGGTTCCTTTAACCATTTAATTAAATGCATTTAATGTGCAGTATGGATTTTGGCATGCAGTCTCTTATCTACCGTAAGAAGTTGGTGAGAGAGTAATAGGCTTAGAATACCTTCTCTTTGAGGTGTTGAGGTGTAGAATGATTTTCATCTGTGTGTATGGGTTTTGGCCATTATCCTAGGGCTGAAAGGCTCTTTGGTGTTAGCAAGTTTTGGGATGTGTTGAGATGGTGCGTTTGTTCAGTTCTGTTTCACAGGAAGCGCCAACAGTGAAGATCTCTCTTTAGAAGTCACGGGTAACCTGTATTTTCTTTCTTCTCCCTAATCCGGCACTTTCAGGACTAGTCAGCTGTAGAGTTTAGTTGTGTATAAATCTGCTAATGTCATTAGAGTTGCTGGAATTTTTACTCTAGGGAGTTATAGATGGGTAGTGTCACTGTTTTACAGGCATTCCTTTAGTAGAAAACTGTCTGATTTGAACACACCTGCTAGCAACTGCAAGGCAAGGGCTTTTCTGGAATGAATGGCAAGAGAAACCTGGTGTGTGTTACAGGGTGTGAAGATGTGGAGTTGTGTGCCTCGTGGTCTGGAGGAAGTTTGGGACCTAATTTTGATCTTTTTAAAGAAATATGGTTGCTGTCACTTCTAGCACTGTGTTTTACATTTGGTGGTGATTCCAAGAACTTCTAGGTACAGCATTGCTTCCTGAACTGTGGACTTTAGTTGGCCCCCAGATAGGCGATGATGGTGTGGAGCATCTGGAAGAAGAAACTAAATAGGTTCTTAAAGTAAAAGATCACAGGGAGAAGAGCAAAATAACCATTCAGTCTAGTGATTTTTTTTTTTTACTGCATGTTAATTCTAAACGTTTGGATGATGTCCCAGAGCACGCTGTCTTTTTGTGGTAGGTGATGGCATGCTGTTGCTGATGGGATTTCAGTCAGATTGCTGCTGGGCACTTAACGAGATTAATGGGACAGCAATGGTTTTTCTTTGTTGGAAAAAAAACCCAGTGTGCTCCCTATTTCTTAAGAATTGTTTTGACCTTTGTTTGCTGGTAGAGAAAACGTTTCCACACACTGAGACAGTATCAGACTTAAATAATGCATTTCTGTTGCCTTTATAACACCTTTGTGTATCCTTTATCGGCATGAGAATTAAACTATTGTTAAAATATTTCTAGAGCTTTAAAGCAAAAGGTTGGAAAAGACCTTCAAGATCCACCCATTAACCCAGCTGCCCTAAGTCCGCTGCTAAACCCTGTCCTTGAGCTCCAGATCTCCATGAATTTGAAACAACATCTGAAGAAAACCAGAGTGGCTTCTAAACCATGTTTCTTGAATGAAAAAAGCATATCCCATCCTGGACCAATCCCAGCAGTGTTCTCCAAATGGTGAAGTGTTGAAATGGGTTATGACTTGCTGAGGTGCATAGGGCAGCTCTTCCTTTCCAAGTGATTGATCTCAGCAGGAATGAGACTTGTGCTCCAGAGTGTTTGCGTGGGAATAACATCCAAGTCACAAGCACAAAGACCATTTCTGTTCTTACTGGGGAGAAGACTTCACCCCATCCTCAGGGTGGGAGGAAAACCAAATATTCAAGTTTGCTCTTGGTGTTGTAGTAAGCAAGGAGCGTTAGTATGGTTAAAGATGTTCAGTAATGTGGATTTTGCCAAGTTTGAAAAGCTTCTGGGAGATGGACACTAACAAACCTTGTGTGGCTTCTGTGTTTTGGGTTGCCAGGTGATGGCCTGGATGTCAGGAGTGGGACTAGCCAGCAAAAAGCTTTCTAGTAAAATGTGCGTGCATTGATGAGAATTACAGCGTGGAGTGGTGTAAAAGTCTGAATTACAAGATACCTGATCATCCATGATGAGCATTAATCAACCTGTGAAGGACATGTAGAGAGGAACCAGAGCACAGCAATAAAACAAAGGAGTGAGAGAGAAGTGAAGAGGGCTACAGAGCTGCTTCTCCACCTTAGTGTTTGTCTTTGCAGTGAATTTGATCAAAGGTTGCTGAAATAGCAGGGGTGGCTAGTTTGGTTCAGATACTGTTTTGTTTTGGATGTGGTATGAATTGTTTTCGGCTCAATCGATGAAATACAGAAGTATTTTACCATAAATGTTCTATCAGCAGTTGTGTTACAGGATGTAAAAGGCAGAAGGTGGGTCTGGCTTCCAGTGGCTGTGACATTTCATTAAAAGTACTATTTTTCCTGACAGAGTATCTGTGTGCAGGCATATGAGGCAACCAAAGGTCGGACAAATGGCAGGAGAACCATATCTGTGAGTTTTGGAATACGCCAAAAGCCAAAGGAAGTCCTGGAAGGAGCAGGCTGGTGTGTCCCCCTTGGCAAGGGAGGATCAAAACCTTTTTCTTCTTGATTTCTCCTCTCAATTAGGATCAGTCCTGGGACCAGTCTTGTTCAGCATCTTTGTCGGTGACATGGACAGAGGCACTGAGTGCACCGTCAGCAAGTTTGCTGACGACACCAAGCTGTGTGGTGCAGCAGACACGCTGGAGGGCAGGGATGCCATCCAGAGGGACCTGCACAGGCTGGAGAGGTGGACCCAAGCCAACCTGATAGGGTTCAACAAGACCAAGTGTAAGGTCCTGCATCTGGGTCGAGGCAATCCTAAGCACAACTTCAGGCTGGGCGGTGACTGGCTGGAGAGTAGCCCTGAGGAGAGGGACTTGGGGGTGCTTGTGGACGAAAAGCTCAACATGAGCCAGCAGTGTGCACTTGTGGCCCGGAAGGCAAACCAGATCCTGGGCTGCATCAGGAGAAGTGTGGCCAGCAGGTCGAGGGAGGAGATTCTGCCCGACCTGGAGTACTGCGTCCAGTTCTGGAGCCCTTATTACAAGAAGGATGTGGACGTGCTGGAGCGAGTGCAGAACACGGCCACGAGGATGATCAGAGGGCTGGAGCACCTCTCCTATGAGGCNTTGGTCTGGGTGATCCTGCTGTGGCAGGGGGATTGGACTGGATGATCTTTCGAGGTCCCTTCCAATCCCTAATGATTCTATGATTATATGAATTGTTTTCTCCTCCCAATTACTCCCTGGGGCGGGGTTCTCTGTGAAGTCTTGTTGCTTTCAGCATTGCTTTTTTTATTTTTTCAGCATTTACCCAGACATTTGCTTAGTTTTGCATAGCTGCTGCTTCCCTCCTTTACAGTGTGACAGAGGAAAATGCGGTAGTTGTTGTGTGTTCTGATTCTCGTGTCCCTTCGCATCAGATTTACCTGTGTTACTGTGACTCTTTCTTGGGTCCTGCTTGGGACTTTGTTTATATGGTACTTCTCTTTGAAAGCTTATTTCCAGTGAAAGACCCCTGCTTTTTGCCCCTCTTGTGTCTTTCTTAATCAGTGTATTTTTTTTTACTCTGAAGATTCCTCCACAGTCACAGGAAATGACTCCTCAGTCTGCTATGAACTGTGACTGTGCTGGATGAGCAGTTTCCACCTTCCCTGATGATGGCTGCCATTAGCTTTTTCAGGGGCTAAGCTTGATAAAGTGACCAGGACATTTTTCCTAGCCCATCTCTTCTCCTAACCCTCCAATTTTGATATATTCTAAGGAGTGTTCACCAATACAGTTTGGAGAGGAGTGGGGTGGTATTTAAGCAGACAGAACTGGGAGGTGTGGTTAATGTTGGCCCTGGTGGTGATTATCAGTAGCATCAGCTGGAGTGGGTTTTTGGCAGCATCTTTGCATTCATCCTCTCTGGAGGAAGATTTGCAATCACCTCTAACGTTTGTGCTCTGCAAAGAACTTGGGAGCTAACACAGCATTTCCTTGCAGTGCTTGCTAGGCAGAGACAGGTCTAGAAGAAGTTTGTAGAAGAAAGCTGTGCTATGATATCTCTGTCTTCCATGTAATGGGATTTTTTTCCCTTACATTGTAGTTAATAGCAAAAATAATTGTGGTTACCAGTATCCAAAGGGGTTTTTTTCCTTGCAGCACCGTGCTGAGAAATGCCTTGGTCAAGGTACTTGCCACTCTCCATCATCTTTTCTAAGTCATGGGGATCAGGAGAGGTGCCTAGAGACTTGAGGATGGCAAATGCCACTCCAGTCTTCAAAAAGGGAAAGAAGGAGGACCCAGGTAACTACAGACTGATCAGCCTCACCTCCATCCCAGGAATGGTGATGGAACAGTTTGTTCTAGAGGCTGTCTCCAGGCATGTCAAGCACAGGAGGGTCATTAGGGACAGTCAGCATGGCTTCACAAAAGGAAGGTCGTGCTTGACCAACCTGATAGCCTTTTCTGAGGGCATAACCAGATGGATAGATTATGGCAGAGCGGTGGATGTGATCTATCTTGAGAAGACATTTGGCATAGTCTCACACAGCATCCTTGCAGCCAAACTGAGGCAGTGTGGTCTAGATGATCAGGTAGTGAGGTGGATCATGAACTGGCTGCAGGATAGAAGCCAGAGAGTAGTGGTCAATGGGATGGAGTCTAGTTGGAGGCCCCAGGGGTTGGTGCTGAGACCAGTCCTGTTCAATCTATTCATTGATGACTTGGATGAGGGATTAGGGTGGACTGTCAGCAAGTTTGCTGATGACACAAAGCTGGATGGTGTTGCAGACACCCCAGCAGACCGTGCTGCGATTCAACAAGACCTGGACAGGCTGGAGAGCTGAGCAGAGAGAAAGGTAATGAAGTACAACAAAGGTTAAGGGTAGAGTCTTGCGTCTGGGTAAGAACAACACCAGTTACCAGTATAGGCTGTTGGAGAGCAGTGTAGGAGAAAGGGACCTGGGGCTCCTGGTGGACAGCAGGATGACTATGAGGTAGCAGCATGCTCTTGTGGCCAAGAGAGCCAACAGCATCCTGGGGTGGATCAGAAGGGGGGTGTTTAGCAGATCAAGAGAGGTTCTTTTACCCCTCTACTCTGCACTGGTGAGACCACATCTGAAATATTGTGTCTACTTCTGGGCTTCTCAGTTCAAGAGGGATGTGGAGCTGCTGGAGGGAGTCCAGCGTAGGGTGACAAGGATGATGAAGGAAGTGGAGCACCTCCCTTTGGAGGAGAGGCAGAGGGAGCTGGGTGTCTTTAGCCTGCAGAAGAGGAGATTGAGGGGTGACTTCATTAATGTCTATAAATATGTGAGGGGTGGGTGTCAGGAGGATGGAACTGGGCTGTTCTTGGTGTCATGTAGTGATAGGATAGGGGCAGTGGGTGTAATCTGGAACACAGGAGGTTCCACATAAATATGAGAAGGAACCTCTTCCCAGTGAGGGTGACAGAGCACTGGAACAGGCTGCCCAGGGTGGTTGTAGAGTCTCCCTCACTGGAGACGTTTAAGACCCGCCTGGATGTGTTCCTGTGTGACTTGGTCCAGGTGATGCCGCTGTGTCAGGGGGATTAGACTAGATGATCTTTTGAGATCACTTCTAATCCCTAATGATTTTACGATTCTGTTAAAAGAGAGCTTTGTTTGTTTTTAGATGCTAAAGGGCATTTTGAGGCTTAAGCTTTTTTCTGTATTTTTTTATGAAACAGCCCCCCCCCCCCCCCAATGCAGCGCTTTGCCAAATAGTTTTGGAAAGAACAAGCATTGTGGTTAATAATTTTTATGTTCTACCTGTTCCTTGGTGTGTTGAGGCCATAGAAGAATCTTCTGTCCCCTGAAAAAAAGGCTTGGAGAGATCAGCCTTCAAGTAGTCATTTAAGGTGCGTTGATTAAGAAATATATTTGATGTTAGATTTAATCATGATTTGAATAATTGAGTTAGAAGTGATTGTCACTTGTGTAATCCAGTTATTTTTAGATCACGATTGGTATCCTCTTCCACCCTCCCGCCCCCGCAGTTGTCTATACCCTTACTCTGAGCACAGGCAGAGTTTGACACAGTGGTTCTTCTCCAGTTTTGTACTTGCTGTTTCATCCCCTTAACAGATCCTTTATTAAATATGTTGTGACAATACCTGCCAGTTTGGAGCAGAGTGCAATGCTGAAGGTTGGTACGCAAAATACCCAATATACCCAAAATTCATCACTAGGACCATCATGTTGGGATTGGTGATGAGATTGTTGGCAGGACTTAGCTCCTTTCCTGTTTGAGAAATATTTGGAATTGTTGGAAAGGAGCCTAGTGTGTCGCTAAACACTTAATTGCCTTTTAGCTCTTGGGTGTCTTGGAAGAAGGCAGTGCAGTTATGAATACCTTCAAGATGTGGATAAGGCGTGTGCCTAAGCAGGTGCTTTAGCTGTTGTGGTGTTAGACAGTCTTTGGTGTCTGAAGGCCAGTGGTGGTGTGCTACATATCTCAAGGCTTGCTGCTCTCAAAGCCAGGGAAGCTTTAGCCTGATTCTCGTGGGAGTGCACTGAGCATCAGCATACCATCTGGGCACTGCGCTCTTCATCACTGGAGTCCCAGTGAAGACCCTGAGGTGTTCTATGTGATGGCTTCAGCTGAGTGCCTTGAGGGGAACAGGCTCTGAAAATGGAGAGCTCAGCTCTTGTTTCTGAGCCCTGGAAGGCCATCCTTTCGTATGCTAGAGCTGCAGGATTTTGGTGCCTAAAGGTGAGAGCAAAATGTTTCTATGAGGTAGCTTTCTGTCTTCAGCGCAGGTAAATACTAAATTTGCCTGTGGACTAGGAGGGTTGTGTGAAATCAGCTAAGGTTGGTTTCTGTCGCTGCTGTTTTGCAGCAGCTGGAAAGTGGGGTGGTGAATGGCTCTTCATTGTTTTAAAGGAGCTTCCTTACTTCATTGACATGTCCTGGCTACAGACAGAATGAGGGCACATGATTTGCTAAATTCTTCTGAAGAACAGGGAAATTGCAACCAAAGAGTCTTTCCAGGGCCTGAAAAGTGATTGCTCAAACAGTAAAAATCAGCTTAGCATGTGCCTGGCAAGAGCTCCACAATACTGTCATTTTAATTGTGTCTTGTACTAAAGTGAATTTCCCTTTTAGAAACCTTTGGTGACGTCATGTGCAGACAAAGGCCAAAGCTTGCATGAAGTTCATCTTGTGGTGCCTTCAGGGAAGGAGCTGTTTAAGCTGAAATTTTGACTTTTGTGCATTATTCTCAGGCAGGGCTGGTTTTTGCTGTATCCAGGAGGTCTGCTTTCAGGCTTTGGGTGGGTTTTCTGGGCTGTTACGACAGCGTAACCATATTGGAGTGGTTGCTGCTGTGAAGTTGCCTGTGAGAGCCAACCCACGCAAGAGGTCTTGGATGCAGTGCCTTGAGGCCTCTAAAGCTAGGAGGCTTCTAAATTTCCCTATCCACAAGAAGGAACAGTGAGGTTTTTGTGGTTGTTCTGTGTTGTGCTGGCGGACAGGAAATCTCAATCTCAGAGCTGATGTGGGCAGCTACAAAATGTGATTGAGGTGAAATTAGTGAACTGATTACAATCTGTAAGGAATGTATATGGCATCCCCTTTGCACTTATGGGTTGGTAAAAGCAATGAACTTAAAACCAGGAAATCTTTACTGATGGTTATTAGAAGAGGCTCATTGGTTGACTGTGTCTTTTGGTTTGGTTGCTTGTCCCTTAAAGCTTATTCACTTGCCAGGGTGTAAGAACCTTATTTACTTGCCAAGGCCATGGGGTTTGTACTGCATGCAGCAAGGAGCTCAGCAGCTGGGGCTTAAATCTACCTGGGCTATGGAAGTCACACTCAGAGCTCTTTTACTGGCCTTTATAAACTTAAGAAGGAGATTCTTTAGCTTTTCTTAGGTCTTAATTTTTTTCCTCAGGCATATTAGATATAGCAGCGTTGTGTAGCTCGTGTGCCTTGTAATACACCTAATATGTGAAAACTTCCACCTCTTTTTTAATTAGTTCTTTTATTGAGCAAATTTTATTATAGATTGTGTGATATCTAAGTGCTAGCATTTCATAGTTGCATCTCCTTCTGGACTGGATTAAGTAGAACAAATATTTACATCTTGATTTACCTGAAAACAGAGCAAGCTCCCAGGCACCCCACACCGCCCTTCTGTCTGCTGTGGTAACAAAGGTTCACAGGGAAGAGTTTTATTTAAGCTGCAGCTTGAGGGGTCCTGCACTCAGGAACACAATTAAATAAAACTCAGCCTGCTCTGTCTCTAACTTAGGAAGGTGAAAGAGAATTTCCTATTAAAGTAGCGTGTGTTTTTGATGCCAGAGTTGCAAATTGGAGCCGAAGTCATTGCCGCTGAAATGGGTGTTTTGTGAACTGTTTATTTGTTTCTTATCTTTTTCCATGTTTCTCTAGACTTTGGTTTCAAGCTTACAGAGTGAAACAGCTTCTGTATGATCACACAAAGAATTACATTAGTTTATGCTGAATTCATTGCATGAGTCTATCTTTCTGCTTTTTTATTCTTTCTCTCCTCTGAGAGTGTTTTGGCAATTGGACAGTTGGACCTGAGAGCATCTTGCACCCAGACGTTAAAGAATAAGGGAAAGAAAAGCATGCTGTATAACTCTGTGTCTGCATTAGCCACAGACACTGCCGCTGTCAGTGTGGGAGGGGATTGGTTTCCTAGTTCTTCTTCCCCACTTTGAGACATCACCGTAGCTGTGCCCCATCTGAAAAGAAACAAAGGAGGCTGAACCTCTTCCTGCAGCGGGGCAGGGGCAGGCAGTGGGGGTGCGCCTGTGCACGTTCAAATGCCTCTTGTGCTGCAAGTGGGACTTCTGGGTATGGCTCCCAGTGCAGTGGCTCCAGGCTTGGTCTGTTTGAGCAGATTCTTCCTCAGGAACACGCTGGGAGCCTGGAGAACAGTCACATTTTACAGAGCTGGCTATTTAGCATGAAACCTTCCATCTTTTCCAATGAAGCAACAGACTGGCACTTCTGAAAAGGTCTTTATCTGAATGGTTAAGAGATGGAGTCCTTTGTGTATTGAAGAACCTGAAAGGAAGTGGCATCCTGTGCTTGCCTGTGTAATGGACTATCAATTAAAATGGAATTAAAACTGTGATTACAACAGAGTTTTACTCCCTGTTTGTTCACCTGCGACACAGGGGAAGAACATCTTTGCAAGCTGTTGCAGAAGTTATAGCTGTGATTGCGACTGTGAAGCCCTTGGTTTTAAGGCAAATAAATTTGTGTGCTTCTCTATAGAGAATTTTCTTCCCCTTCGCACTCCATAAGTAGATGCGTAGTCCCCCGAAATTAAGTGCTGAAATGCAGCGGTATGGGTTGGTGTACTTGGTGATGCAAAAAGACAGGATTTTGCTCAACTTTTGCCTTTTGTGCGGTGATCTAAAGTGAAGATGCTGTGGGTATAGAAAAGTTGATTGCTCAGTGTGCCTGAACAAAGGGGCACTTGCTGCTTTTGGATTTTAGAACAGATGATTTCTTGGAATGTACGCTGCACAAGAAGGTACATGCCAGCCACATCTTAAACCAAGTGGAGGGTCCAGGTTTGTGCTCCTGGTGCTTGTGGCTGAGGCGAGTACCCATAGTTCAACGTCTGGGAGAAGAAATATCCTCCAGCAAGCGTCAGTCCCATTGAGATGATGCTTGTCTTTGTCGCGTTGTGTTTCGAACTGGTGGTCCTGTGTGTCAGTGTTGAATGGCACTCAAATATCAACAGGGATTCTTCTCCTTTGGTGGTTTCTGGATGTTTTTGTTGCCTCTTGAGCAGTGCAGAGTTTTTAAGGTAACTAGGACCATGAGGAAGGAGGGGTTTTGGCTTGCTTTTGTAAAATCAAAATTAAATTAGTTTTCTCATCAACTGTAAATTTACATCAAATATAAATTTATTTTCTCATCAGCTACATCAACTTGTAGCATGTTGGGCAGTTACCCTGAAATGAGGAGCAGGTCTGTAAAGGTAAAGGACTCAGAGAAGGAACAGAAACATTTTGTCAGTACCAGCAGGGGAACAATAGCTCATTGTTGGGAGCAAGGGATTGCAGAAAAGCAAGCAGACTTTCAGAAATAGAGGGCTTATGTTCTGTAGCTTACTTATTTATATTACACTTGAGAGCGTTTTGGGAACTAGATGTCCAGTTCCTGGAATGTGTGGCCCTTGGTCGAGGAAGGTTGGGTGTGAGCAGAGTGTGTCCTTTGGGTTGTCATTTGTTAATAGACAATGCTTGGAAAGCAGCTCTGTGTTCCTGCAAGAGTCCCTTCTGTCTCCCTGCTTCAGTTTGGCAGCTGAGGAGATGTCCCCTAAAGAGACAGGACTCTTCTTCCTCTCACCCTCTCTTCTTTCTGCTATATATGGGGCTGTTGAATAGGCTTGCATTGACCAGAAAGACAAAGAAGTCTTTCAGATGCTAGCTTTAGCCACAGCCGCTGTGCTGTGGGCTTTTGTTAGTACTTTCAGTCCCCCCCTTCTCTTTGAGTAGCCCTCACTCTCATTGTTAATACATTTGGGGAGCAGCGCTGATATTTCTGAATTAGTTTTGTTTTCTTAGTTTGCAGAACAAGTTGCAA
The DNA here is from genome assembly GCA_013400115.1 of Rhinopomastus cyanomelas. Classification (NCBI taxonomy): domain Eukaryota; kingdom Metazoa; phylum Chordata; class Aves; order Bucerotiformes; family Rhinopomastidae; genus Rhinopomastus; species Rhinopomastus cyanomelas. The sequence continues at coordinate 114,595 of VXBP01007955.1, read as the reverse complement.
AAAGCTAGGGAGAGCATGTGCTGCATCTTCTGCACTCTGCTGAATGTTTTCTGTCATGCCTTCAGCAGGGCCAAGTGGATCGTGTAAGCAGATCCTGGCAAATCTGTGCTGGAGCAGAACCTGGTAGTGGAGTGTTAATGCCTGTGAGGGCTGCGTGCACGCGGACACTAATTGGCTTGTTCCAGTGCTTGGGAATACTAAATAGCTTTGCCCTGCCCCAGATGGATTAGTCTCTGTGTTGTCCTGTTTAATTTTGCTACTGCATTAGCCAGCTGAAGATGTCAGCCATTGTGAGAGCAGCTGGTCCTGCAAAGTGGCAGTATGCAGTTGGAGAGTATTGTTTAACAGTTGTAACCTCACCCACACCTTCCTAAAGTGACTTGATTTTTCACATGAACGTACGAGGGAGTTTCCCCCTACCGGTGGGTAGGGATGACGAGAAGGAAAGTGGCTTTCTCAATCCCACATGAGTAAATCTGAAAGCTACACATAGGACTCTCTAATCATTCCAAAATGTCAGTTTGGGAGTTAATTTGTGAAAATAAAATGTGTAGCAGGGGTGCCAAAATCTGTTCCAGGAGCAAGGAACAAGATAGAATGAGTGTTCCTTATTGTGAAGTGCAGACAGTTGTTTTGAGATGTGCGGCCCAAACCCAGGCCTACTGTTGGGAGAACAGGACAGCAACCATATTGCAGATGGGATAGTGTCAGCAGTGCTGTTGTAACTGAAAGATTGCCACAAAAGCTACCCCAGGCTTTAAAGCACCTCCGTGTTTTTTTTTTTTTCCCCAAAAGTTGGGTTTTTGATATTCTGAAACAATTTTCAGTAGCGTATAAAGCTGTGTTGTCTTTGGCTACCATCTCTTGGGCTGGAGCATAAATTGTGGAGCTTGGAGCTGTATTTCTGCACGTTTTGGAGGATAACTTAACACTCTGTACTGAATGTGTGATCAGTGGGGAGGAAAATGGCATTCAGACCTGTAGAGGGGCCTGAACAACTTGCCGAATAAATACTTGTAATGAGATCGTGACTTATGACTTATTTTTTCCCTAATGGCTGGTGACTTTAAACTCTTTAGGAGATGGATGCTGAACATGCAGTTTCAAGCTGGAAAGAGTAGCTGCAGATGTGAATGTTCATCACTTCCCACCGGCCATCTTGTGCCTTGCAGCTGGGAAAGAGCAACTGCCCAACTTTGACAAAGTACCTGTGTGTGCCTGCACTTGAGTTTTAAGGCTTTATGTTTCATAGTTTTCATAAATTAAACCAACTTCAGACAGATGCAGCAGTACGGGGATGGGAGGTGGAGAATGTCCCATTAAATGGGACAGAAGAGCTTTTGAAGTACTTTGAGGCCACTCAATAAAGCATGGGTCTGGTTTGTGTTGTTGCTCTTGGGGGGGAAGCTTTCCATCACTTCAAATTTAGCTTTGTGTTTAAAAGCCTTCTTTCACTGTGTGACCAAAAAATCCCACTTCATACTTCGTTAATTACTTGTGACGGAATGCTTCAGCCAGGGCAAACTTCACAGTGGGTTGGCCACATGATGCAAATGCTCTTTGTGCCTTGGTAAGCGTTGTTTTAATTCCGTTATTGTCTGAGTGTCTGATTCTGTTTTGTGTGTGGGGAGGTTTAGCTTCATAAGTAAAAAAATCACTGTGTAGCGTAGCCCAATAGAGGGAGTCTGAACTTTAAATAAAGCCTTGTCTGAATTCCTTCGTGTTTCTTGTACAAAGATAGAAGCCATGCCACCTGACTAGAAGGCTAGTAAGTACAGGCTTTTGTGGATCAAAGGGGAAAGAAGTTTGAGAGCCCGGGTGCCTTTGCTTTACTTAAAAAGTATAACATGCAAATTGTTCTTTCTACTTCTTTTTTAAAGCTGTTTCCCAAACTATAAAGGAAAGTCATTGAGTGATGCTGTGTGGCCACCTCTGCCTGCCACTCCCTTTGGTGGTAGAGAATTCAGACCTTGGGATTGGACCAGGTTTGCTGGACTTTTCCACACATTGCCCTGATGGAAGCAAGATATGCTCTTGAGTCCTTACTGCCCCTAAAGTTACCAAATTTGTCCTGTGCTTCAATGTCACTTGTAGCAAAAGTCTACCTGATCTTTTTGTTACAGCTGTGGAAATGCAGTTTTTCTGGGCTTGATTCGCTTTCTTTTGGGGGGCACATCTACCATCTTCCTCTGGATGCTTTGCTGGAAGATATGTTGCAGTAAAACCCTTGGGTTTGGAAGTGCTGGTGTACATTTTGACCTTGGATACCTTTTTGACTGCTTCTCTTGTCTTTGATGTCTGAGTATGCATATTTGTGGCAATTTCCACAGGCATGTGTTTTGCTCAGACATGCAGGGCTGAGCTTCTGGACTTAAAATGCCCTTGCTCAGACTTGGTTTTGATTAGTTTTGAGTAAAGAGATATTTTTATAATGCATAATCAATGACCTGGCACTCTAAACTTGGCCAATTAACTATTGGGAGTGTTGTCAGAGCACAGAGGTGCGCAGCTCTGAGATGACTGGAGGGACATTGTTGTAGCCAAGTTGAGAGAGGTCTTGATGAAACTGCTGTGAAATCTTGCCTCTGTACTCTCTATTAGGGACAGCTCCATAACACAAGGGAAGGGACAAACTCTGGTTTAGTCCCTTAAGCCTTTCCTACTCCAGAAACATAAAATCCAGTTGTATATTGACACTGGTTTATCTGAACTGACAAAAGCCCCTGTGGAACATCATCTGAGTAGAAGAATCCAGCATGTTAATTGTGGGTATTTTGCTTTAGGCAGTGATAAAAACTGTGTGCAGTTCCCAGAGCTGGGTCAATAGTCACCCTTCTGTTTGGGCTGATCCTGGAGAAAGCTGTGCCCTGACATAGTGTAAGTGCAGAATGCAGGAGATGAGTCACAAAATGACACAATGAGCTGCTGCCTCTGTTTTATCAGGGGTGCGGGGTACCTGTTCTAAGAGTAGCTGGATTCGTGCCCAGTTGCTGGGGTAGCCCTGTGAGTTATCAGATGTTTGGAAGAGTTTGCTCAACTCCTTTAACACCTTGTTATCCTCCATGCAAGTCATGTAAGCACCTGACTCGGAGCTGAGTCTCTTCATGCAAGCACTACTGTGATCCATGTAGTTGCACCCACATCCATGTACGTGCTTTGCCCTTAGAGGCTGAGCAGAGCTCAAATGCAGGCAAGATGTGTTGAGGTAGGAGGTGAAGGCTGACCTGGGATTGTTTTGCTCCAGTATGGAGACTGGAGTGAGCTGGATGAAGTGGTCGTTTGCCTGGTGGTGTTCAGCAGAGAAGAAAGGGTGGTTGGTAGCTGAAATGTAAATGAAACAAACTGAGCTGCTTGTCTTGATTTTTGAACCTTGTTTCCTATGGTTCTTGCTGTGGTGGTTTCAGGGAGTAAAGAAATGCCTTGTTCCTCCTGCTTAGTCTCTGGGAAGTTGTAGAGGAGATATGCCCACAGCTTGGTTGAGCTTCCACAAGAACAGATGGTAAGATTGGGGGATATTGTCAGTCACTGTGCTTAAGTGGTTGCCTGGAAATCAGAGAATCGTAGAAATAAAGGAGGTGATGTCCTCCAGTCCTGTGCCGAAGGCTCAGGTGGGACCTTGACTCTTGTGTGGATCAGCTGAGGACAAAAACAGACACAGATGGTGACTGAGGAACAGGGCTCTTGTTCTGAGGGCATGAGCTGGTTTCCATGCTCTGAAGAGAGGTATCATGAAACAGAAACTGTTCTGGAGTCAAGTTCTCTTACAATGACGTCTGCAGCTGGGAGGATTAACACCACTGAAGGAAAAAATGTGAAGATTGTTATTGTTTTTGACTTTGACAAATACGAGTCTTTCTCCTTCTGCAGCAAGAGTATGATAGAGGTGAGAGCAGTAAAAACATGCAATTGCTGATCATTCCGTGTGTATTTTGGGGTCTCCTTAAAATGTAGCAGTTCAGATAAATGTCAGGTAAAAGTAATCTGAAATGTAAGCAATCAAGCTGGAACTCACAGTGTGACCATAATAAAATTAATGCTTATTGCTAATAGTTAATAAAAGCTGCATGATGAAATGTTAACTTCCACTGGAGCTCTGTTCTGGACCCTTAATGTTTCTTGTTCCTCTTGGCCCCATTCCTGCGCCTGTCATGCAGTAAATGGCCTCACTGTGTGTGTTTCCATATCTTGGCGCATCTCAAATTCCTGTCACAGTTCAGAGTCCTAGAGCAGGCTTAGATTTTTCCATTTGAGAGCTCCTGCCTCCCTGGATGGCTCAAAGAGCTGCACTGATTCTTCTCCTTTATTCACTAGGTCTTCACTGTGGAAACACAAGAGGAGGGAGCCTTGTGGCTGTGTTTTGAGTTGGAGAGGACTTGTTTTTACCTCTTGGAAATAACAGTAACAATTGAAGCTTGACTGCCCCAGTCCCTTGAGTTAGGAAGATAAATCCTACAGGATTTTTCTTTTTCAAGGTCGTTTTCTGTTCCATAACAAGGACTTCCTAGCAAAATGGGAATTTACCTCCCTCCTGTTGGCAGGATCCTGCTGATGGATTACAAAAGGGTTTGCTTTTGTAATTCCCAGCCTGGTTTTGAACCTGTTGGCTTTTCCATTCTTTACCTGTCCTAGCAAAAGAGGTTTGGTTTCTTACTTTTACAGAAGGCCTTGCATCTCTTCACCTGGATGTGTTACAGAAGCATCTCTAAGCGTGGTTGGTATAAATAAACTCCAAGTGTCTCTTCAAAAAGCAAGAAGAAAAAGCCTTTTTATGTAGGCAAGGCCCAGTACTTCAGTCCATAGCATGTTTGATGAAATTGATCAGAATTCAAGGTCTGGAGATCCTCTTGGGGATTTCCAGTGGAGTTTCCCTTCAGGATCACTGTTGGTTGTGATGGGTGCATGGCAAAGGCAAATAATATGGGGGATGAAATGGAAGCAAAGGTGGCTGATGGAATAGTTGACCTTGCAAAATGCTTCCTCTTGGTGATATGCTCTTAAGTAGAGGAGTGAGGAAAGCTTATACAGTTATTTCTGATTACATGTAAAGTATAAAAGGACATAATGATTTCATCTACTGAAATATTAAGCATTAAATGGAAAAGCAACATCTCTAGCAAACTCTGGTGCGATGTGTAAGAAACCTCACACAAATCCAGGGGTGGCCTGTGTGTTTCAGAAGCGTTCAGACCTTCATGTAGTTAAGTAAATCTTGAAACTGCGTGTGGTTTTTTTACTCTAAGTTCTTCTATTGTTATATGAATTTTAAATTAATCCTGTTGGTGAATGCGTGTGAAAAGTTGTGTGAACAGCTTAGCTCAGTTTGTTGAGATTGTCTCTGAAGAGTTATCTTAGCTCTGCTCTATTCAGATGCTTCTGATTTCTGCAAATTCCGTTAATCTCTTTTCTTGAAAATTCATTATCTCTGCAGAACCTTAAATGTACCAAAATCCTGTCTGCCGGTCCTTAAACATTACTTCTTGACACACAGATTTAACCGAAGTGCTTTAGATTAAATACGAGATTCATCTGGCTTTGAGGAAGCTTGGATCTTTTGGGTTCTGATCACTTTTTTCTGGGGATGGGGATGATTCAGTGGGTTGGGGTCTATGGGAGTTTGTCAGGCTTTTCCTTAGTGCTGATCACAGGAAATAATGGCTGATGGCTGATTTTAGAAAACAGGTACGGGATTGGACATGAAATTCTGATTGGGTTAATAAAACTCATGCCGGCAGAATTTATACTCTGATGCTGCAGGTATTTGTGCTTGTTTAATTTCTTGAGCGCAGGATGGGGTTCGCACCACAGGCCATGGCTTGTGATGAGGGGGTAGCTTTGCCAAAGAGTGTTTCCAGAAGGAAGGTAAGAACCAATGTGTTGAGGGTGGTATGTAAAGCACTTAATGGAAGATTGTGTGTTAGTGAACTAGGGACATTGAAATGAATTGCTGGTTAAGGAATTGGGAGGCTTCTGATCAGGTTGTTCCATGCAGAACCAAACTTTCCGTTTTCAGGGAAAGCTGTAGGAAATTTGTTCTCAGATCAAGTGTCACTTCTCCCACTTGTTTCTTGTATTTGGAATTTATTATTGTGTGACAGGTTCTCTGTGTCTGTCCTAGCACGTGCTGGCTCCTGTTGCCTTAAAGCTCATTTGGCCCGTTGGTTGCCTGCGGTGGCTCTGTAAGTGAGCACTCGCTAATCTGCACCTAAATGGACTTCTTCCCTTTTGGAAATTGGCTGCATCCTACCACAGTTTACTTGCCTGAAGGACAAAAATAATCCTAAAGGATTCCTGAGCTGCTTGTAGCTTCAGCTGGTGAGAATGTGCCATACCCATTGCTTTGCTCGCTTGCTAGCTCATAGTTTGTTCCTTCTTCCTTGGCTCCAGCATGGCCTGCGGCACTTTGGCAGAGGTGTAGAAACACATGAGGAGCACTGTGGTGTGTATGCAGCTAAACTCCCTGCCGTGCCGCATTCCTCCACTCAGATGTAAAAGGAAAATCCACCAGGCAAGACACAGAAAGGTGCTAAGTTGTGTTTCACAGTGTTGATGTGTTGGGAGAAGGTAGGTGCTTTCCTGGATGTTAATACCGAGATGAACCCATGAGCTGCAGCTGAGAGTGTGGATCTGCCCTCACTGGGCTGGATCTTTGTGCTGGCTCCCTTGTCTGGGACATAACTGTCATGTGAGTGTTTGGGGATTTAAATCAGCTCATGGAATTGTCTGTAAACTTCACCCAGCCAAGAAAAAAAAATAGTTTTCTGTTGAATCACCAGGCTGAGCTGGGTCACCAAAGAGTCTTGTGATTGTTAGTGCTTACTGAAGGGAGAGAAACGTGGGTGTGTTGGGGCAGCCTGCCACCGTTCAATAGCTGGGATGCTTTAGGGATCCCACAAAAGCTGACCTGTAACAGCTGGAGGCTGGTGGCAAGGGCCAGGGAGGCACCATGCCCTTGGGAAGCAGTGCTTTTGTGGTTTTCCCTTTTCCCAGGGATGCCAGCTCTACTCTGTGACCTGAAGTTATTCTGTATTGCCCCTTTAACTGTGCTGCCAGAACGTTTCTAAGTGATGATGGGAGTGTGTGGAGTGGAAGTGGCTGGGTGGCAATGTCTTTAAAGTGTAAACTCCAGCACCTTTGAAGTCTCAGTGTCTTTGCTCTATCTGCCCACAATTGCTGGACACAGGGCTTGAGCATTTCCTCTGCTGCTTGTGGTTCTGTTCCAGGATTGTCCCTCAGACAGTGGAAGTGTGACATGTGTGTTGTGAAATAGCAGGAGCCACTAACTTCAGTCATTTGCCAATAAGTTTTGCTACTACAGAAGCTGCTACTTCCTTGAACAGACAGAAGAGGTTTTATTTCTGTTGCGAGGGCTGCAGCAAGCAAGGTGAGCACTTGCATTCTGGAGGTAGGCTGACAGTAAAGGTGGTTTTACTTTTATTTGGGACACAAAAAGGAGTCTCTGGGTGGCAGGGGAACTTCAGAGCTGTGTCACGTTTCAGGGAATAGCAGGGGTGCAAGAGCTATGGAAAATTTTCTAATTGAAAAAACCAGCTGAGCTATTTAGGCTTATGAACTGCCACTAAAATGCTGTCTACTTCGGAGTGCAAGAATGTGTGGAAGAGGCTCTTGATCAAAAAATCCTGAAAGCTTCTGTCTGAATCAAATTCTTGTGTTACATTAGTGTGCAGAGTAGCTAGTCTGCAAACTGCTGACCCTGGAGTAGGAGACTTGGTGCCTCTGTGAAAATGTGCAGATTGTCCTGGAGCACAGACAGTGATTGAGCAATTGCTGCCAAACTGAGAATGTTTTTGAAAGAAATATCTCTGTCTCTGGTTAACTAAGACACTTTTTACTTACTCAGTTTTGGTGACTTTTACATTTTGTGTCTGTGTTGTGTTTGAGTCAGCCTCAGCAGCTGCCTCTGGGTTTTGTACACCCCTGCAGATTATGTCCTGCACCAGGAGCATTTTATGGTGCAGTCTCCCCCTCTTGCTCTTCTTGCTGGCTCCTGTCCTTTAGGTCAGCATAGGTGTTGCCATGGCTGGGAGGCAAATGAAGTTAGGAAGACAGCTGAGTGTTAGGAGGTGAGCATTACCAACTGGAACTGCTGTGTTGTAGGTTTAAGACAATTTAAAAGCTGTGATTTCCTTACCTGCCCTTGTCTTGGCATTCCTTTGGTAACCTCTGTGGTTTCTTGACCCATAGACCTCTCACAGTTGCCAGTTGTCTTGTGAACAGCTTCTCCAAGCGCGTGGTCCCAGTTTTGGTAGCAGGCTGATGTGCATCTTATCCAGGTCCTATCTGCTATGATTTATCCTCTGCAAATTGGTGGTTGTTGGATCTGTGCAGCTTCTGTTGAAGCACCGCTCCTGTTGTTTTACATGAATGAATGCTCCATAAAGGTGTGTGTACGTGTTGTAGGATGCTCACGAATGCACTCTGACTGCTGGGACTACATGTATTGATCAGTTGGTATGTGTTTTAAGAAGCAAGGAAGTGTCTTGGTGTAGATCATCTGAAGATGACAAACAGAAATCCGGGTTTGCCTTTCATATATGGATGTAAAGAGCAATACCACCTGAAGCCATTTGGGTGCCTTACTCTTCATATTCGGGCAGGAAGTTTAATGATTGATGAGAACAGCACAGCCACTGAAGATGTGTATGTAGCAGTTTCATTTAATGTTGGGAGGTGGATAGCTTAGAATTGCATGGCATCAGTCCAGCTTCCTGATCTCCCAGCTTAGGACTTCAGGGTTTTGTTTTAATGCCAAGCTCTTCAGAGCTGATTGGATGTACACAGTGCTGGCATTATGCATCTCCACTTCTGCTGTTTCAAGAGGGTTTGTACGGATAGGAAAAGGAGCAATGGGTTCAAGTTTGGAAAGGATAGGTTTCAGTTGGATATTAGGAAAAAGTTCTTCAATGTGCAGGTGGTTGAAGGCTGGAATGGGCTGCCTGGGGAGGTGGTGGGGGCCCCATCTCTAGAGTAATTTAAGATCAGGCTTGATGAAGCTCTGAGTGGCCTGACCTAGGTAGAATTGTCCATTTGTAGGGAGGTTGGACTAGATGACTTCTAGAGGTTCCTTCCAGCCTAGAACTTTCTATTATTCTATTTGTTTGGTATATTTTAGAGCACAGGCTTCATCTAGCACCTGTCCTTGGGATGGCCAGACCCAAAGTGGTCCTCTGTGACGTGGAGCAGACCCTCCAGAGCTCAGGCAGTGTTAGTGCTGGTCGCCAAGGCTCATCCTGTGGAGCCTTTTCCCCCAGCTTCATATACTGAGCTCTTTATATGGTCCCTCAGCTGAGGTGGTGGCTAGAAGACCATGAGAAATCATTGTGAGTGGTGGGAGTAGAGGGCAGGACTGGTGAAGACTAGTAGGGCTGTTGGAAGTTCTGAGCATAACCTGTTTTTCTGCAGCGCAATGGGATTTTAATGAACGTGGATGAGTACAGTCCGAAATAACCCTCCTAAGATGACATGTCATTTTAGGGCTCTGTCAGCATGTTCATAGAATCATATAATCATTACGGATTGGAAGGGACCTCGAAAGATCATCTAGTTCAATATCCCTGACACAGCAGGATCACCTAGACCAAGTCACACAGGAACACATCCAGGTGGGCCTTGAACGTCTCCAGTGAAGGAGACTGCACAACCACCCTGGGCAACCTGTTCCAGTGCTCCGTCACCCTCACTGTNGACCCCCAAGTCCCTTTCCCCTACACTACACTCCAATGGGTCAGTCCCCAGCTTATACTGGTACTTAGGGTTGTTCTTGCCCAGATGCAAGACTCTACACTTACCCTTGTTATACTTCATTACATTTTTCTCAGCCCAGCTCTCCAGCCTGTCCAGGTCTCGCTGAATGGCAGCACAGTCTGCAGGGATGTTGGCGACACCACCCGGCTTTGTGTCATCAGCAAACTTGCTGACAGTGTGTGCCAATCCCTCATCCAAGTCATCAATGAATAGATTGAACAGGACTGGTCCCAGCACTGACCCCTGGGGCACTCCACTAGATACAGGCCTCCAACTAGACTCTGTCCCATTGACCACTACTCTCTCAGTTCTACCCTGTAGCCAGTTTACAATCCACCTCACTACCTGAAAATCCAGGCCACACTGCCTCAGTTTGGCTGTGAGGATGGTGTGAGAGACTGTGTCAAATGCCTTACTCAAGTCAAGATAGATGACATCCATGGCTCTGCCATCATCCATCCACCTGGTTACGCCCTCATAAAAGGCTATCAGGTTGGTCAAGCATGACTTTCCCTTTGTGAAGCCATGCTGACTGTCCCTAATTACCCTCCTGTCCTTGATGTGCCTGGAGACAGCCTCCAAAGCAAATTGTTCCATCACCTCTCTGCAGAGGTGTGACACCATGATTTTCTAGCTGAAGGGGGTTGGTGAAATCTATGGACTTCTCCATCTTTCAGAAGAGCCCATATATTGTAAGAATAAAAGGTGAATTAAAAATATATGTGAGTGGCTGGTGTTTTATAGAGGAAAGTGAACTGTCAGCTAGTGAGATGTTATCTGTAGCTTCCCTGGCATGTTATTGTCTTCACCTGGTGTTACCTGAGCTGACATAGATATGATCCAGGGCACCTTTGTGGATTATTTTTTGTATTTACTAAAGTTGTGACGCTTGATTCAAACCTGAATTTAGCTTCATTCAGACCGTGCTTTGAAAACACACTTGGAAATACTGTGGTTAAAAATACACTCAGGACTAAGTTCTCAGTTACAGAAATAGTCAGTTGCTTCCAACCCTGTGCCCTCACCCACAAACCCCACACTTCAAGGAAAATCCCAGAAGAATTAGTGAGATTTAGACATGGTTTCTTCCACCCCAAACAACCTTTTCAGGTCTAAGTGAAAATAGATGATTTGCTTTGATGCTGGGGTTGCAGTTGAAGAAGACAGATGAAGTTACAAAATCAGGTTCCCCTTAGAAACACGCTTGTGTTGGGCAAAATAAGTGATGGGGTTTTTGTTGTGCTGCACTGATGTAGGATATTGGCTGATGGTTCCTTTGATAACTTGCTCCCAACAACCGAATGAAATGCATCTGTGTAAGGCCGGGGCTGGGTGTTGGTGAGCTGTCTCCAGTTCTTTCTAATTTAGAGATGCAAAATGGAGCCTGGAAATAACAAGCTCTGGAGAGTTGGATGCTTCCCTGCAGGTGTAACTATTGCAGCTGCCTTCAGCTAGGGCTCTCTGATACTGCTGAGTTTTATTTGAAAGTGTTACGGAATGAACCAAATGCTGGCAATACAGCTAGTTTGCAACAGAGAGGGCTGTTGGGGTTTTTTTTTCTTGTTTTTATCGTCTGTTCTAACCCCCAGCTCTTTTTTGGCACTGTGCTTCAGTTTAGCTATGAGAATTTCACACATGGACTGAGAACTGGTACACAGCTGTGATGTCTGGTGAGCATCACAGACTGATGAATGGCCTCATCTGATTTATCACTGGTAATGAATAGCCAAATGGGAAGTAGTATCTCACATTCCTGCCTTGGTGTTAAATGGGCTGGGAAGAAAATGCAGCGCAGTACTTTGTCAGGAAGATGAGAAATGGGCAAAACTACATTGCAGAGGGGATGTATGTAGGAAGCAAGACTTGGGAACTTGGGAAAAAAACAGTATTTTGTAGAGTTGGTGTTTAAAAAAAGGTACAGGCAGGAGACTTGGAGATGCACTTGGGTAAAAATAGAACGTGCACTTTGAATGTGGCTGCTGCAACACAGCTTTCACATGTTTGGCAGAGAGACGTGCAGGGTTATACATGAGGCACCCCCGAGCTTGGACATGTAAGTGCCAACACCAGCACCCACAGATAAGGAGCAGCCTTCGTCACAGTGAAACCTGTCAGCACTCACTCATGAGAGGAAAGGAGGAGAAATGTGAATAACTGGAGGGTGCTGGATCCTGGCACCAGTGATGCTGGGGGAAAGAGAGGGAAACTGTGCTTTTGAATTGGTGTTTGAAAGTCACATTTTCCTTTCAAGTCACAGGTTTCAGAGAAGCCTTGGGAAGTTTGTCTTCTGACAGCCTGTGAGGTGCATCAGGGTTTGTGTGCCCCAGTCCTTTGGAAAGTTCTCGCTGCTGCCCTGGTCCTATTCAGTGCAGTTCAAGCACTGAGCGAGTGAGGTGATGTGGCAGAAAGAAGGGAGAAGCTAGTTGAAAGTTCTTGCTGAAGTTAATGATGTGCTATTAGTTAAAATGCTTAAGATTAATTTTGAGAAAAGTTTTATTATGGGCAGAGTATTAGTTTTGTGTATGGCAGAAACTGGCAAAAGCAGCAGAAGCCTGGACGAAGCTTGGGACGTGATACTGTGATGAGGGAGCACTTAAATGGCAAAGGGATGGACAAGTGTTATTGCTATCTGCTATTGTCAGAGGGTTCAAATGGGAGGCAAGGGGAGTCCTGCAGCTGGTCACTTCAAACAAGCTGACCTGGCCTTTTAAGGACTTCTTCACTGTAGCTCTTAACTGTGACTGGATTTCTGAGTGCCAGAGAAGAGCTGTTTTTGTTATTTTCCCACTATAGTAACAGAAAAACCAAACATTGAAACCACCAGCCCCTGTTGGGGTTTGACTTGTGATACAGTCAGGGCTCTAACACTCTACATTTTGATAGTGTTGCACAGAACGGTTAGAAAAACTGAAATAAACTTGCTGGTCTCATAGAGGGCCAGCCTGTTCCTGCGAGGTTCCTCCAAAGGGCATGGCCCCCTTGGTGGGAATCCACTAGCAAGGAAAAACCCTGAGCAAACCAAAATTCCCCCAAAACCACCCTCAAACAAAATGCAATCTCTGTAAGGATGGGAATCGATAGGTGTCCAGACACAGGCTGTTGCTGGGGCTGGCAGTGAAAGGATGAGAAAGGGCTGGGCATTTTGTTGTGGTTGTCTTAAGCCTTTACACATTTTCTAGTGTCTTAGAATTAATTACAGTTGTGATTTTTGTAGTATTGATCATCTGTCATTAATGCTAGAGCTGCTGAGCTGTGGAGGGTGTAAGGTGTTGGATTAATTTGAAAACATAGAGACAACCAGGACAGCAGGGAAAAGCACCATGTGCCTCGGTAATTAAGGGCTCAATTGTGTGTTTGCTTGGCAGGGGTTGAATTATGGTCACATGAACAGTGGTGACTTTGCCTTTTCCTGAGTTTGCAGTTGTTTTCTTTATAACTTAATGGGTTTTTTTCTCTTTGAATGAAGTTTGGTTGGTGGTAGTATTTCAGCCTGCAGAGGGAGGATTGCACCAGTCTGATCTCCAGTATTTGTTTTGTGACGTATCACTTGGTAGAGTGACGGGGGAGTGAACTGGAGTTTGGTTTGGTGCCTTTTGTTTTACCAGCTTCCCTTCCCCTGACATCTGAAATGTGGTCTGTCAAAAGATGAGTTTATTTTGAAGGGAAAATTGATTCACAAAGTGGTTGCTAAATGTGGGGGTTCTTGGTGCTGCGCAGCACTGTCTTCGGGGGTAGCAAGCAGAGTGCCAGGGCATACAAGTTGCAAAATTTCTTGCTGAAGAAGAACTTGCTTTGCCCTGCAGTTTAATTCTCCTCCTGACAGGGAGCACTGGGGCTTTCCAAGCTCTTTGTACATTGCAGTGGTGATTTCCGCAATGCAGTGTGCTGTAGGTGATTTTCTCTTTTTATCTGGTACTGCCTTTCACAAACTTGTTTCAATTTTTATCCTATCTAAACTTGCCAAGAGGAACCTGGTTCTACTTCCCATCCTTTCCCTGCCATGTGCACAGTAGAAGAGTTGAAGAAGAAGAGGGATTTGTGGAGCATGGAAGTGCTGGGGTGTCACTAAGTCAATCTCTTTGAGCATCACAGTACCTCTTTAAGATCACACGCATGCTACATGAGGTCTGCTGGTGCGGGGAGAGGCAGGCTAAGAAGTCAACCCTGGGTGGCACTGATGTGGCCCTGGGTTTTGCTGCTGCTGAGCATGGAGAGAGAAGACCTGGTGCTTGAGCCAGCTCCCTAATGAAGATTAGCTGGAGCTTGCTGCCTGGTAGGTTGGAGTGTCCAAGCAAAAGTCTTTGCCCAGCAAGCAGAAGGGTAGCATAGCTGTGTGGAATGGGCGTGGCTGGGAAAGTTTAAACAAGCTGCTGTGACTGGTCTAGCATTTCCCTTTTAACCTCTTAAACAAGCTTTTGCTGTTCTGAATGTGCTAAGTTCTGTTCTTCTGCTGTTGGCATGTTCAACTACTGTGGTTTAATTGAACCTTAAGTAGAGAAGAGGCCGCCAAGGAGAAACTCACTTTCTCTGCTGGCAGAGCAACAGGTTTCTGCCGTCAGACACCTCCCCAGTCAGAGGGTTGTGAAAAATCCCATGTACAAAAAGCTGAGAGAGGGGCTTGCATTTGATGGGGTGTCTTGCCCGTCTGTAATCTTGCCTGGCAGTTTGATCTTGTGTTTTTTCAGTCCTGCAGTGCACAGTTTCGGTGCAGCAGGACACACATGGGGATTATGTAGCCTTGGGGATAGCTGGGGGGAGACACGCTCCATTTCTGTGCAGGGATGAAAATCCTTGATCCTGGAAAGTATTTTTGAGCAACTCGTTTGCATCCTGCCCTTGGGTAACCGAAGGTATTTTTATTCCTGTGAGGAGGTGCTTCCTGTCAGCAGGAAGTGAGAAAGAGGCCGCCAGTGCTTGCTCAGAGCAAGAGTTGCTAGTTGCTGGAAAAGAGCTTTAGGTGAGAGACTCTGTCTGAGAGGAAAATTAATCCATTTTAGAAGAAAATATCCTGGTTTACTTTTTCTTCATTGGCCCTTCAATCTTGGAAGACGGAGCAGAGCAGCAAAGCCTGTGCAAACTGTTGCTATAAAAGCTTATTTTACTGTATATTTCCAGGTTGTTGGCTGCTGCGAAGGCACACACAGATGAGTTTTGTAGCCTGGTTAGAACATGTGGACAAATATGATACAAGGGGAAGATTTCTGCAAGAAATTCCTACTGACATGCGTTTAACTCTATGTACTGCTGGTGGGCAGCCCTGCTCCATGGTTTGTTTGGTTTTTAAAATCACTTTACAGAGAAGTTTCTTCTTTGCCCTCTCCTCAGAGCATGGTTGTGGCTGTCTCATTAAAAATACTCTCCTCCTTTAGGCATGACTTCTGGTTTCAAGGAGAATTGTGTGTTGCTTCCAGCCAGCATTACTACCTCTGCTGGCTGCTCAGTAGCTCCTGAAATTCCCCAGCTTGCTATTGGTGCTGCAGCCAGATGGGGATGGGTGGATTTCCATCACATCTGCCTCTGTTATTATTAGTCTGCCAGAAGTCTCACTTAGGTGGAATTTAAAATACTGATTTCCTGAGTTAATGAGCCCTGAACAGGAAGGAAGAAGATGCAGCAGCAGTTCTCCCTCGTGGCTGCCATCCTCCTGGGTTTTGGCAGGATGCTAATGGAGGAGGGAGAGCTGTAGAGTCCTTTAGCATGACACAAACATGAGAAGCAGAGACTGTAGTTCCGCTTCACTAACCTGCAGGTTGCAGATGTTATTTCAGGTATTTTCCCCTTGCCATCTGCTCTTCTGCTTTGTCACCCATGTTGTCGTTGCTCCCTCTGGTAATGGAAAGATCTCTGAAAACAGTGTGAGGTTTGGGCTTAGCTTTGCTTTTCCACCCAGTGAACCTCCTTCACACCCTTCTGAATCATTTTAGAGTGTGGCTGCACAGAGAGATGAGTTGGTGCTGCTGAACACAGTGACGTGGTTGGCAAGATTTATGGGGAGGAGGAGGGAGTGCAGAGGATCATCCCAAATTGGATCTAACTGTACCAGAATAGTAACATGAAAGAGCTGCCTGAATTATTCAGCATATCCTTGTTTACTTTGCTCTGTGGTTAATGAAGTGCTGCAACAAAGCCAGGATGGCTTACACCTGAACACCTAACCTTTGCAGTGTGTGCTTCAGTGGGAAGCACCTTGAGTTGGGCAGCTCTCAGTGGTACTGAGATCTCTGCAGCAGGATGTGGATGAGACTATGCTGCTGGAGGGAGTTTCTCTTCCCACCTGCCACAGGTGACCCTTTCATGTCACACAGGGAGCCTCCTGTGTTGTTGCTCATAACGCTTTTCTAGGAGGAAGAGCCTTGTTAGCAGCAGTCTGCTGATGAACTTTGTCATTCACCCTGACTCTCCTCTCCTGAAATCACAGCAGCTGTTGGCTCAGACTCCTTTGGCCCATGCGAAGGGTAGGGGGCTTTCAGGGAAGGGGTCCATCACCATTCCAGTTCTTGCAGAGTCTGTAGATAACTCCTGTTTAGGTGCTGGAAATAACTGCGTTCTCCGGCCATTATAATGCATTAAGGCTTACTGGAATTTAGGGCTTTTTTGTCCTATATCAGTGTTGTGTCCTTTGGATTGAAAAGGTTTCTTTTCAATCCGATGGGAATCATCACTTTCCAGAAGTGATCTTCAGCAGCTGACCCAAACCCAGAGACTCCGTCTGACCAGCTCACTCCTTCAGGCAGCTCCTCCTGGGTTCAGAAAGAGACATTACTCTGCTCAAAGATTGTTTCTGTCTAGCTTATATAACTTCTAAAATGAGAAAAAACCCGCAACTTTCTTGAGGATGAAGCAATGTTTCCAGCCCTTTTTGAAGCAGTGATGACTTCAATTAATTGTCAGAACCGCCTCACAATTGGAACTCTCAGCTGTGACAAAAGGGCGGCTGCTTAAACAGCCTGTCCCTGTCCTTCCTGTCAGACCATGGTTAGGGGGCTGAGGGCAGGGGGAGTGGCAGTGGTGTGCAGAAAATCTCTAGGTTTTCATTTTGTCTCTTGGTGTGTTTTGCACTCTCCTCTCCTACATTCTGGCTATCTGTCAGTGTTTGCCAAAACTCAGGGAAGAATGGAGGCCACAAGTGATGCCTTGGCTCTGCGGAAGTCTTTGGCAGATCTTCCCATTGTTCTGCAGGTGTCAGGATTTTACGTCTAATTTTCTTGTTAAAAACATCTTTATCAAGCAAAGTCAATTTTGCACAAGCTTGCAAGTAGATACTGAAAATAAGTTCTTGTACTCAGAAAAATGCCCAAAGATGTGTCGGCTGAGGGAGTACAATCTTGGCAACCCATGGTGCCAGATCCTCACCTCTGGTCTCTCAATCCAGAGCTGAGTACAGGCAGTTTTACGCCTACCAAGCTTTAGCAGGTGTTGTGAAAGTCAGTGGCTGTCTGTTCTGTGTGTAATCCTATAATGCAGGGCTTTCAATGTGTCTGGCATCCAGACAGCCAAAATCGGAAGGTTTTAGAGCAATTTCTTAGTTCACTGACCATTTTAGAGATGTTTATGGTATCAGTATGGTGTGATATTTTGGATTTTTTTCTGCTCTGCCTTACCACTGGTCTCAGAGGAAGAAATCCATCTGGGGCATGCTGCACAGATGCAGAGCAGGTCCCACATGAAAAGTTCTTATTGTGACCTTAAACTTGTGTCCATTTCAAGGAAGAGAAGTGTGGTGCTGGGATTACTGTCGTGTCTCAGTAGCACTGGCAGGTCTCTCCTGCTGCTGACATGTTGGTTTCTGCAAAGAGATGGGCAGCAGTTTCTGCAGAGACAAGCCTGTCACATACAAAGGAAGGACCCTTAAAAGACAAACTAATCTTTTAGGCTCAACATTTATCATAAGAGTGTATTGTATCTCATTTGAACAGAAGTCAAGAAGAGTTTTCTTTCTGGTTTTTTTCAGTACATACCGTCATGTTAACATGTAAGGTCTGCAGTGCTGGCTTGCTGGCAGGAAACGCCTTCAGTCAGGCTGTTCTTATTTTCCAGGAAGCTTTGACCTATTAAATGTAAACAGTAAAAAGGTGAAATCTCAACATGGCTTTCAGTGGAAAATTTTTCAGCAAGTTCATGTGGTGTTTCAGGGCAGTGGGTGTTGAGTTTGTGCAGCCCTATGGTGGACCTAGGGCTGTGAGCTACTAGTTCAGTCAGGAGGACTTTTAAATACCTGCATCTCCTCGGTTTATTCCGCAAGTCAGGATTGCAGCTGGGATTAGTTTGTTATATGAAGTCTTTTTTTCCTTTTTTTTTTTCTCAATTCCTACAATACCTTTCCAATTTAAGACAGCTGTTGCAATTTGCCTTTAAATAGGCCTGCAGCAGATGTGAAAACTTAAAATCTCTCCAACGTGCCCTTTTAGAAGCAATTTTGGTGGGTGGATGAGGAAAAGAGTTGTTGGTTGAAGAGAGGCAAACAAGGAAGCAATTATAACTGAGTTCCTGCGTGGTTAGCAGAACAGGCACTGTCTTTGTCACAGAATGCCCTGCTGATCAGCAGTGTTTGTCCCACTGAATGCGGAACACACTAAAAAAAAAGAGGTGGGGGATTCTCTTGACAGGAGGAAGGTTTTGTAGGTTGTTCAGTGATTTGTTTGCTTTTGGTTCCTCTCGCTGTCACTGCCATCTGCCTTTTTAAAGACACACTTTGCTCCTGTTTTGGACAACCTCAAGGAATTGTTGCTGCTCAACTGCATGTGAGTGCCTGGGCAATGTTCGAGTGTCTGCTTCAGCGTTAAAGGTGACTGGCTGCGTTGGTGGAGAACGTCTTGGCTGCCTGGACACCCAAACCACAACCCTTCCTTCGATATTGCTCTCCTTAACTTGCTGTGTTGCAGAATCCCCCGTGGTCCTGTCCCGCAACCCCTTGAGGAGCGAATCTTCACACCGACAGTCTCTGCTGTGTACAGCACTGTGAGTATCTGCTTTTGAAACTGTGAGGAAATAGTGTACTTACAGAAAAGCACAATACAGTTAGCCTCGTACAGGAAAAGCGTTCAGCCTCATAAAGTAACTGATGCTGGAGGAAGACCCTTTTTGTTGTTTGTAGCTAGGAAAAGAAGAAATCCTGGGGACTTTTGGGTCCATTCCATTTTTGGTTATGTGTCTGTAGTTTTACCTAGCAGATGTGAGACCAGGTTTTTCTGGCAGACTTTCACCTCAGTGAAAACACAAGTGGCCATGTTTTCAGAATGTTTCCTGCCTCCTCATCTTGCAGACTGTGTTGCTGGAGTGTATCAGTGGCTGCGTATTTCTAATAGTTTATCAGAAAAATAGTGAAAGAAGATCTGCTTTTCATGTGGAAGGTTCGACTAGATGAAGGAAAGTTTTGTCTGTAGATTGACTGTTTGGGAGAGGTGCTCCTGGCTCACTGCCCCACATTTGTTTAGGAAGCTCGATAATGGAGGACAGATATTCAGCCTAGAAACACAGCAGTGCTGATCTGTGACCATGTGATAGTGTTCTCCGCCTATTAATTTCTTTTCATCAAATGGCAATAGCTGGAAGTCCAGAGATATTTAGAAGCTTTGCTAAACCAGCACAGCCCTGGGAAAGCAGTATTTTCCCTTTCTGGTGGGACAGCGCAGAGATTTCTAATGCTGAAAACCTGCTTTTAAGTTGCTCTTCTAATTATTTGGAAAACAGGAAGAAAAGCTGTAGATTGGATAAGTTCACGGTATTTTGTACAGTAATGTAAGCTGCTTACAGAGAAACCTAAGCTGCTGTATAAGTTTTTCTCTTTCCCCCTGCCTATTTTGATGGTGGGTGATGGGGCTATTGGCTCCGTTAGCATCCTGTGCAGAGTGTGGCTCTGCAGTGCCTTTGGACCCTTCCTTTTTCAGCTGTAGAGGAGAGTTTTGCAATCACCTACCAGGGATTGTTTTACCAAGTGATGCAAGGTCAAGGTTTGCACAGGATTAAGCGAGAGAGACCTCTCCAGAGCCCCTCAGCTCAAGAAAGGCAGAGACCTTGGCAGGGCTTTGGTAGTGGAAAGGCTCATGCTCGGCCAGGGGTGACCCACCAGCAGTGACGGTCTTGGCTGGTTGTCCCCATGAGTCACAGCGGTTGGGATACAGCTCTGACACAGGTTTAAGATGGTGAGGTTGGTGGCTTTGATAGCAGTGGATCAACAGACTTGAGCTGTGGGCTTATTTCCTATGATTTTTTTTTCTAACTCGTGCAAAAAGGATGGAAGAGCCATGTGATGGGAGGTACTTGACAAATGCATTCATCATCGGGCTCTGCAGTTTGTTTCACGAGCAGCAGTGGTCGCGTATTTAAGGTCTGGAATTGCAGTGAATAAAACATTTAGTCTGATTTTTAGAGGGAGTTTGTCTACATTTTGCACAAGTCCTGTAGCATAGAGATGGGGAGCACCATCTGCCTTGCTCAGGGACTGCTTTTTCACTGCCTTTTTGTATTTGCTTGGCCATGCTGTGTGGTTTCCATGCAGGTTACACATCACAGCTTGCCCACACATGCATTGTGGTAAGAGATCAGTGATCTGGTACCATCCCACTGAGCTTCAGAGTGGCCTTGGTGTAGGTTGTAGTGTGCCATGGGTGGGAGGATGAATCATTTGAGATGTGGGCAATGCCCAGATGAAACTAGCTGTAGTTAAATAAAGATGAGGAAGAATTTGATTATCCCTTCTGTTACTTTGCATTCTGTAACTGTGTCGGGACCTCAGCTGCATGTGCCTGAGCTCTTTTTACACAGAGCTAGGTGCTGCTTGTCAAAACTGGGAATGGAAAGTTGTGTGGCTTTCTTTAGGAGCCCAAATAATCTCCCCTGAACTAAAATCAGAGGAGCACATTTTCCTCTGGGGCAGAGATTAGGAGGTGAGGAAGAAGCAAAGTGTGATTTAACATATGGAAGGAAGTTTAGAGATGCTCAAAACTTTGATAGAGCCTGCTTCTCCACAAAATCCTACTGCAGTAGCACAGAACACCTTGTCATGTATCTTCCTGTTTTATGTAGGACACTGTAGAAAATGGTGATATTTCACAGAACCACAGAACCTCCCGTATGTGGTAGATTGGGTTGGTTTTGGGTTTTTTTCTTTTTAATAAATAAATCCAACAGTAGAATTATTGTAAAGCAAATCACAGTGGGAAATAAACTTCACTGAACAAGTCTTTAACTAATTTCCCCTTGTCACTGGTGGAGATTGCCATGTCATGAGAGCTGCTTTTGGACACAAAAGATTTGGGGTTTGCTCTGTAAGCAGATTCTTGCATGGTGCTTCCAGATTTTTTTATATCGCGAGGAATTCATGCAGTTGTACTGCTGTAAGGTCCAAACCTGCGGAATCTGGAAGGGTAAATGGAGGGAGCGAATTAAGTTTTGTTTCAGTTGTAAAATATTTCAAGGACATAGATTCTAAGAAGCTTTTTGGCTTGGAGTTCGAGGGGAAAAATGTTGACTTTCAGGAGAAAAGGAACTGCACCAAAGGTGACTTTAAATATCCCGGGCCACCATGTGTGCCTGCACTAAGAGTAATGTGAGCCAATTTCTGCTGAAAACTAAATGGATGTTGGGAGAGTCCTCACAAGTAGATGTGCTCCTTAAATCCAGCATGAGGTAGGAGCAGGGAAGCATCAGAAATGTAACCGTGTTAATGTACGTCCACTTCAGAAACAAATAACTCTAGAGGGCAGTTTATGGTGGGGGTTTGTAATGGCCTCGGTAACATACTGTTGTCTCATTCTAGTGCTTGCAACAAAAGTACTTTGGGATAAACTTCTGGACGATGAGGAACACCAGTGACTGCAGGTTGTGAATTGATTAGAAATGAGTGTGACTGTGAGGTACCTGTTCAGAGTGTGGCCCGTGTAAGTTAGTTGGGTATAGCCTTGAGCAGAGGTTCTGCAAGCATGGTGAGACCAATGCTGGTTTAAATTGGCTGTGTTAAATACCTGGGTCTCTTTGTCTCAGTGCTAACTTATGGTAAAGAAGGTAACAGGAAAGGGAGGTCCTGAGGAGCCTATTGGCCTCAAGTTTTCAGGCTTGACTCCTCCTTCTCGTTCACTCTTTAAGTGTTCATTTGGTGGCTTCTCTGAAACACACTGGCTATTGGTGGCCCCTCAGTAATTTCACAGCGGCACTGAGATTCACCTCTGTGTGCTTTAAAAGGATCTTCCTGTGTTGGAGAGAATCATGTAGAGAAGAGCTTATGGGGGATTAGCTCCTCCAGTCACTCTGTTCTCAAGGACAGGATCTAGGTCAGTAGGTCAACTCATCCTGATGCTCAGTTCCTGGGATGCAGCAGTGCGGCTTCAAAGCTCTTTGCACCAGCCTGAGGGAGTAAACTGGATACTGGAAGACAGGAGGCATTCTCCAAGCTTGAACCCTTTTATGGGGGTATTTGTTTATGGAAAATGCTGTTCTGAATGCTAAACTATTGCTGTGTCATGGCCAGGCATTCCCTGAGTTGAGGCAGGGCTGTGACCCCATCTGTGCGTCTCATCTGTGTGTTTCTTGGACGCATCTGTGTATATGAAATGAGGTGCTTGGAGGGGGAAGAATAATCCAAAATGCATAAAAGATGCTTAAAACAAAAGGGTTAAGCTCAAAGGGGAAAGAGATTATTTGAGTCCAATTTTTATTTCAGTGTTTCTTTGTTAGTTCCTTTAAAACACAGGCTTAAGGCTTCTGGAACACTGAAGTGATTGTTAGCCTCTCACTACTCCTCTAACAATAAAAGCAAGTGATGCTGAAGAAGCTAACATGTAATTTTGTGTATCCGTTTTTAGGAGAATAGTTTAATCTCTGGATTTGAGAAGGATATTTGCTTCCTTACTAGTCGCAGACCAAGTAGGAGTCCATTTAATAAACAGAAACCTGAGCCTCAGCACTAGGCAGGCAAAAACATCCCAGAACACAAGTGATGAGCTAGTGGAGCTCTTCCTGATTGAGTTTCCTAAAATTACTGAATAACAGACAAATTCAGCAAGTTTATCACCTTTATCACCTGTTAACATTCAAATCTGTACCTTACAGTATCACAGTAATGATAAGGTTGGAAAAAACCTTAAAGATCATCCGGTCCAACCTAAATCCAAATAAACCCGGTAATGCTAACATCTAACATCTAGATCATGCCACTCAGCACCTCATCCAGCCTAACTTTGAATACCTCCAGGGACGGCGACTCAGCCACCTCCGTGGGCAGCCCATTCCAAAACCGGATCACTCTTTCAGTGAAAATTTTTTTCCTAATGTCAAGTCTAAACCTCCCCTAGACAGCGATAAGATCACCCCTGAGCCTCCTCTTTTCCAGACTAAACAAACCCAGCTCCCTCAGCCTCTCCTCATAGGGCTTATCTTCCAGCCCCTTAACCAATCGAGTTGCCCTTCTCTGGACCTGTTCCAGCACCTCGACATCCCTCTTAAACTGAGGGGCCCAGAACTGAACACAATACTCCAGGTGCGGTCTAACCAGTGCCGAATACAGGGGAAGGATAACCTCCCTTGACCTGCTGGCCACACCATTCCTGATGCAGGCCAGGACGCCATTTGCCCTCTTGGCTGCCTGGGCACACTGCTGACTCATGTTAAGTTTACTGTCCACCAGTACCCCCAAGTCTCTCCACCTGAGAACTCTCTAAGAACTCCATTCCCAGCCTCTAGTTGTGCCTGGGATTGTTATAACCAAAATGCAGAACCCGACACTTAGACTTGTTAAAACTCATCCTATTGGAGTCTGTGCATCTCTCCAGTCTGTCCAGATCCCTCTGCAGGGCCCTCCTACCTTCCAACAGATCAACACGAGCTCTGAGCTTGGTGTCATCTGCAAATTTGCTCATGATGGACTCCATCCCATCATCAATATCATCAGTGAAGATGTTGAACAGGACCGGACCCAACACTGACCCTTGGGGGACACCACTAGTAACTGGTCACCAACTAGATGCGACACCATTTACTACCACTCTCTGGGCTCGTCCGTCCAACCAGTTCCTGACCCAGCATAGAACATTCCTGTCAAAGCCCCTTGCTGCCATCTTCGCCAGGAGTATATCATGGGAGACTGTGTCGAATGCTTTACTAAAATCCAGGTACACCACATCCACAGCCTTCCTCTCATCGACCAGTCAAGTTACTTGATCATAAAAGGAGATCAGGTTGGTCAAGCAAGACCACTTGTTTTGTGGTCAAGCAAGACCACACTGCAGTTTATTTCTGATCAGGTCAGTGGCAGAGGCCTATCAGACACTGTCCAAGTGTCGTGTTGCCAAGGTATCAAGCTGGTACAGTTTTGTGATCACTCTGTTGCCTTAATTAATCTTTGAAGCACATTTTAGTACATAATGTCCACAGATGTGCCTGGTGCATTGCACAAGGGTGTCTTGTGGACCAGCATTCATACAGCTTCCTTTCGGTTTCGTTTCCAGCTTTAATACCCTCCAGTTTTAATACCCAGTTCAAACCAGCATTCCTTGTGGTCTTTAATGAGCTCCTAATTTCTGTGGTTCTTTTTTTGTTTTTACTATGTCAACTCTAACAAGTGTTTATACCATTTCCATCACCGAGCTGGTGCAGTGGAGCGTGTGTCCTGTGAGTGCCATGGCAATCCAGTGTAGTTCCTGCTGACTGGAAAAGGGGAGACATAACCCCCACTTTTAAAAAAGGAAAAAAAGATTACATGGGAAGCTACATGCCAGTTAGTTTCACCTCTGTGCCTGACAGGATCCTCCTGGAAACTATGCTGCGACATATGTAAAACAAGGAGGTGATTGGGGACTCCAGGTGCACCTGGGCCCTGCATCTGGGAGGGGATAACCCAAGCACAAATCCATGCTGGGTGGTGAATGAATTGAGAACAGTCCCAAGGAGAAGGCCATGAGGGATTTGGTAGACAAGAAGCTTTACATGAGCTGGCAGTGCCTGGGAAGACCTAACTGCGTCCTGGGATGGATGAAAAGAAGTATCCCCAGTGGTCAAGAGAGGTGATTCTCCCCCTCTACTCTGCTCTTGTGACCTCTCAGCTGGGGTCCTGCATCATTAATGTCTACAAATATTTGAGGGGTGGGTGTCAGGACGATGGCACTGGGCTGTTCTCGGTGTCATGTAGTGATAGGACAAGGGGCAATGGTTGTAAGCTGGAACATAGGAGGTTCCACATCAACCTGAGAAGGAACTTTTTCACCGTGAGGGTGACGGAACACTGGAACAGGCTGCCCAGGGACGTTGTGGAGTCTCCTTCTCTGGAGATGTTCAAGACCCGACTGGACGGGTTCCTGTGTGACTTGGTTTAGGTGATCCTGCTGTTGCAGGCGGATTGGACTAGGTCCCTTCCGATCCTTAATGATTCTATGATTCTATGATCCAGTTCCGGAGTCCCCAATACAAAAAGGACCTGGAGCTGTTGGAGCAAGTACAGAGGAGACCACGAGGTCACTCAGAGGGCTGGAGCCCCTCTGCTCTGGGTACAGGCTGAGGGAGTTGGGGCTGTTCAGCCTGGAGAGGAGATGGTTCCGGGGGGACCTTAAAGCAGCTTCCAGTCCCTGCAGGGACCATGGGACAGCTGGAGATGGACTTTTTCTGGGGGACCCTGGTGCTAGGACAAGGGGGCTGGGTTCAGGCTAGAAGAGGAGAGATTTAGCTGAGATCTGGGGAAGAAATTCCTCCCTGTGAAGGTGCTGAGGCCCTGGAAGGTTGCCCAGGGAGGCTGTAGCTGCTCTATCCCTGGCAGTGTCCAAGGCCAGGTTGGATGGGGCTGTGGGCACCCTGGTCTGGTATGAGATGGGTGATCTGTAGGTCCTTTCCAAGCTAAGCCATTCTGCAATTCTGTTAATATATCTTACAGCATTTTGCCTAATGCGTTTTTAATACAAGCTGAGAAGGTAGATAAGTGTGTGCAAGGATTGCTTTGGAGTTTCAGGCTTTTCGTGTGGCAGCCCTTCAGATAGCGGGGCCTTTGCGCAGCCCCTTCTTTCTTTGTTGGAGGGCAGTTGACACATCTTTGTTTCGTGGCTCATTGGTAATGTGTAGCCCTTTGCAAAGTCACAGTGTTACTTGATAGGCTTGCATTAGGAAGGTGAGAAGATCCCAGGCGTGAAGTGAAACAGATATTGCAAAGTAGTAAAACTCAGCCAGTTCCTATGTGTTTCCACCAGTGACGCCAGCCTTTTTGATCTTCCCCTGTTTTTCTGAATCATATCGTTAACTTGTGCAGTGTTTCATTTACATACGTACTTATCAAGTTATATATATATATATAGATCTATAAAGATGCTGCTAGCTGCTTTTTAAAGAAGAGGATTCCTCTATCTCTGCAGACTGAATTACTAATATTATGTTTTACTAACAGTTTATCTCCACACAGGTAACACAAGTAGCAAGACAACCGGGTCCTCCTGCCCCATCCCCTTACACCGCACATGAAATAAATAAGGGTCACCCAAACCTTGCTGCAACGCCACCAGGACATACGTCATCCCCTGGGCTCTCACAGGTAAGACCTGACTTTGGAGCAGAGCATTCCCAGCCTCTCTCTTTTCCTCTAGTTGTCAGCTTTGCTGCTCAGAAGTTGCCATTGTCTGTGAGCAGTGTGTAAAATGTGTTAATTTTTTTAACACATTTAAAGAATTTAAAGAATTAACAGCCTTTATAGGCTTGAACTGTACAGTCACTTGGAGGTAGCACTTGGCTTTCTTAGGCATTAGTTTCTTGTGGGTTCTGTAAGGGAAACAAAGCAATTTGAAAACCATCAGGAAGTCCTCCCTGATGAGGAATGTTGGGTCAGGCTGAGGTGGAGCATGGCCTGACTTCCATTTTAAATGCCGTGTAGGTGCCCCATGTAATCTCTGTGAGGCATTTTCATTTCCACTGGTTCATGCTCGGCACCACAATTCTGTAATTCTCCTAAGGAGTGGGACAGTAAAATGAATTACAAAGATGAATGAGTGTGGATCTGCTGGAGGGGAGGAAGAGGTTGCAGAGAGATCTGACCAGGCTGGATCAATGGGCAGAGGTCACTGGGATGAGGTTTAACAGGGCCAAGGGCAGAGTCCTAACACTTGGGCCACAGGAACCCCCTGCAGCTACAGACTGGGAGATGAGTGGCTGGAGAGCGACCTGGCTGAACAGGAGCCAGCAGAGTGTCCAGGTGGCCCAAACGGACAATGGCACTTGGCTTGCATCAGGAGTAGTGTGACCAGCAGGGCTAGGGACGTCCTGGGCACTGGGGAGGCCTCCTCTCTAGTACTCGGTGCAGTGTTGGGCCCCTCAATGCAATAAAGAGATTGAAGGGCTGGAGGAGGTGCAGAGGAGTAACAAGGCTGCAGAAGGGACTGGAGAGAAAGTCTGATGGGGAGAGACTGAAGGAGCTGGGGGTTTTTAGCCTGGAGGAGACTCAGTGGGGAAACTTCTCCCTCTCTCCAGCTCCCTGAAGGGAGGTTGCAGTCAGGTGAGGGTCAGACTCTTCTCTCAGGCACCCAGCGCCAGGACAAGAGGACAGGGCCTGAAGCTGCCAGGAGAGGGTTAAGCTGGGTGTTAGGAAGCCCTTCCTCAAGGAAAGGGTGATTAGAGCCTGGACTGGACTGCCCAGGGCAGTGGTGGAGTCCCCATCCCTGGAGGTGTTTAAGAAAAGATTGGATGCGGCCCTTAGTGCCCTGCTCTGGCCACTGAGATGATGTTAGGGGCTGGGCTGGGCTGGATGACCTCAGAGGTCTTTTCCAGTCTAAATAGTTTTGTGATTCTCTGTGACAGATTACAAACAAGTACAGCAGAAGAGATAAATAGAAATTACAATAAGAAAGGAGAAGTAGCATTTAGTAAGATATGTGGAATAAATTGATCATTTTAGTAGACTTTATATAAAAACTATTCTAGAGGGTTGACATGAGAGGGAGGAAGCTTGTCTTGGAGAGAAAAGGTCCATGGGGGTTTGAGATAGAGGAAGGTTTGCTCTTGTTTAAATAAAAGGAAAGAAGCAAGAGGATGTGAGGCTATCAGCTGTTGAGAAGAGTGGTTTATTCCGAACAAGCCCTGAGGTGGGAAGGCAGGATGACAAGCTGAGGATGGACTGGGAGCGCTTGCACACTTGCAGCCAGACAGTGCTGAGAGTATTATGGTGCCAGGAGGAGGCAAGCTTTCATTTTCTTGTTCTCTGGCTACCTCTTTGTTTTGGGTGAGGTATTAAGCTGCAGATGACCTTTTGGACTAGGAGATACATGACAACAAATGAGGCCATGTAAGAAACACTTTGTCTTAATATTAGGTGTTTTAGGTAGAGCTTGGTGGGAAAACCTGAAACTTGTGATTGTGTTTGAAAATGTGCAAATGCTCATCTTTCATGGAGTAGGAAATTAGAGGCTGAAGTGTCTATTCAGGACACTTGAGTGCTTGCAGGCATGAGTCAGTGGTGTCAAGAGTTGTTTCTTGTGCTATTCCTGCATGGTTGTTGGAAATAACATCTGTACTTTCACATAGCAGAGTGAACCTTAAGACCGTCTGGTTTGTGTCATGTATCAAGAAATTAGTTCCTGGTAAACCTGGTCAAGAGAGGGAAGCAAATTGTGTGTCAAGAGGGGAAAAAAGAGAATATTCTAGGCAGCCTCTTAAAAAAACGCTCTTTATTGAAATATTTTTTTCTTCTAATATTTTCCTGTTGAGTCAGCACATAAGTAGGGACTAGTCTCACCACCAATAGAGCAGTTGGAAAATGCTCTGTTTCATTTCAGGTTCTTACTGTCTTGGAAATGAGCATCGAGTAGTGTCATGCTGATGCTGCTGGAGGGCTAGTTTGACCTTACGTCCTTAGTGTCAGCTGAGGTTCCTTGAGGGCTTTGGGAGGGTATTTGTCCTCCACCAGCATGGAGCTGTCCTGTGTATACTTGCTGAAGGAGTGAGAAAGCGGGACCCAAGGTTATTAGGCAAGCAAAACATCCATTGTTGCAGGCATTTGGAACTATAGAGGAGTGAGAGTTGTGCAGCTTTCCCTATGGGGTTCTTACAAAGCTGGGATTTAGTAGCAAAGCAGCAAAACTCCTGACTGCTGTTCATTGACAGTGCTCACTGGCCTCTGACCAGACATGGTCACTGAAGTCCCAGCAGTGATGCTTTCCTTTGCAGCTGGGAGTGGTGGTGAAGAATCAGACTGGAAGTTCTTACATTTGGGACACTTCCACCGGTAAATCTTAAAAGGGGCTCAAGACCCTTGCCATAAGCGGGTACAGAACAGTGTGTCCCCAGAGGAAGTTTTCCTTGGCCCTGAACTTTGAGAGGTTTAGGTAAACTGAAGCAGTTGTTCTCTTTTAACACTGATTTTGAATATTCTTATGTGGATCGCACTTGGATCTCTGTCAGGTGTTTGCTTTTCGATATTATGTTATGGTAAATTCCCTGGCTGAGCAAGTGTTGGGTAGAAGCATCCCCCGTTGGATCTGTGGCCTGTCTCCTGTGGGTTTCAGTGAATGACCTCTAATGCCTGCGGTAACAAAAGAGGGGAAGTTCACTATTTCCACACCTCATGTAGTTTTGTGAACTTGTATTGTGATTGAATTTATTTGTTTTCTTTTAGATAAACAATCAAAATCCTTTAACTCTCTCATCAGTTGAAAGTTTGTCTTACTCCTGTGGTAGAAAATTACTGTCAGTGCAGTCAGACAGTACAGTCCCTTGTTTTTATTTAGTGGGCATCTCTTGGGGCTCAGAGTTGCTTTCTGGTTTCCTCAAGTGGGGATCTTGCTGCAAAGAAGAACACGGTAAGTGTTGTGGTTCCATTAGTGGTCCTTTCACTGGCCTTCTCCAGTGAGTCTGGGTAATCAGAGGTAAAAGGAATTGCTCTGGGAGGTGAGATGGTTGAGAGGTCTGCAAACCTCTGTGTGACAAACTGACAGCATCATGTCGAGTGGTCTTTTATAGACACTATGAGAACTGCAAATCAGAGACGTGTGGGGTATTTCTTGTCTCCTGGAGGAAAAAAGTCAGATGCAGATGTGTGTGGTGTCTTTGTAGCTGCTTTCCTTTAGTGTTATTTAAATAAACTGAAACAGATGGTTGTGTGGTGCTGTGCTTTGGACTCTTTTTCACTTATTCTTTTTCCATGTAACATAGCCAAAACAAGAGAGAGGTTTGCTGTTCCACTTCCTCAGAGGTCTTTCATAATGATCGGCCTCTGGCACTTTGCTACCCTTCAGAATTAGTTTCTGCAGCAAAACAAGAATAGCTCAGCAGCCATGTGAAAGTCTCACAGCCCTGGCTTGGCTGCTAGAGATGGTGTTTCTGCTTCTCAAATTCCAGGGTCTTGAAATCATGCTGCTGATACTCCCGGCAACGTGTTGAACTCTGCTGGCGCTGGACAGCGTACGGCACATGTTGCCATAGCGATTTTATGGCCAGATGTGGTCCCACATACGTAAAATTTAATATTTCTGTTGTTTTATGCGTGAAAGAGCCCCTCATACCGACTGGAAGAGGAGGGGTAACTCTGTGCTGCCTCCCTTGGCTTGCAGACTTCTCAAGTGACTGCTTTGAGACAATTTACTTTCTCAGTGTACAGAGGAAAGGAGAAGTCACTGATAAAGAGTAAAGAGGTTTCTGGGCATGGCTAGCAGAGCAATTTATACCTGAGTCCAGGTATGCTGGACACTGCAAGATTGCTGAGTCTGAGCACTCTTGTCCCATGATGGATGTGAGATAGACAGTGCCAGCAGTGCAGTCAAAGAGCATTCACACTGGCATAACACTAGGCATCTGCAATGCTAGAAATCTGCCTCCTGTTCTGCCTTTATGTTACATTACTTTATGGTGTGGTTGTGTTAAGACAGGAATAACAAGGAAATAGAGCTCTTCAAAGCAACCACAGTGGCATGGAAGGAGACAGCATCAAAGTGCTTCCCTCTGTCCAGTGAGTTATCAAAAGAGGAGGAATGTGTGAAGCTTAGGGCATCACAAGAAGACAACTTCATCCGTCCTTGAGACCTAGGAGTGTTCTGAAAGATCCCGAGGAACAGATGCAATGGGTTCTGGCACATGAGATGAAGCAACACAAGAGGGAAATGCTTTGGAAAAAACTCGTAGCTTTCTCCACTTCAGCTTTAAAACTGGTGGCTCTGATATGTGCACTGAGGGATCCTCTTAGTGTGGGACCATAGTGTGTAAGTACTGACTGACAGCACTTGAAATGGATGGCTGGGCATTCGCTGTGCATTCAGGGGACGCTTTAGCTCTCTGGAGGGCAGACTTTGACCTGTTCAGAGAGTCCCTTGGGAGACATTCCTGAGGGACAGAGGGCTACAGTGAGGCTGGCCATTCTTCCAAAAAGTACTATGGGTAGTGCAAGAGCAGGCTGTCCCCAGGTGCCACAAGATGAACCTGTGAGGAAGCAGGTCTTGCTGTGCCTCAGGAAAAAAAGGAAAGAGGGCAGGCAACTCAGAAGAACCCGGGGTCTAATTAAGGCATGCAGAGAAGGAATCAGAAAGGCAAAAGCCCAGTTAGAACTGCAGGAAATTGGCCTTTGGGGTTGCTCTGGGATAATCAAGGGCTGCCTGTGGCCCCATGTTGTTGTGAAGTGTTTTGCTTATGCCATCATAAGCAGTTCTTCTAAAGGGATTAAAACTTTTTGCTGGCATCCATTGGAGTTTCAGCTCATCCTGGGCCCAGGCACTGTCACTGTGCTGGTGTTACTGGGACGTAGCTGGAAGTGTGCACATTTTCTTTCTCAAGGTCATGGCGTTAATAATGGTAATGGAGCAGTGAGCTCCTGAGTCACAGTCATGTGTTGGAACTACAAGACCATTTCTCCTCCTCCTATGTAACTTCAGTAAATATAGACCTAGCCGAAGCCTGTCCTGAATTCGAGGGAGAGGATTCAAGAAACAGTGACAGGGCTTAACCCCTTCTCAGCCCAAACCTAACGGAGGTGCCCCAGGCAGATTGCTCAGCAGGAGACACCTTTGTGCCTGGGATTCAAGAGTTTTGTTCAAAAAACAAAAGGCTTTCCCCTGGCTGCAGGAGGCAGGAGCTGTATGACTCAGCCCTTTCCCAGCCTTGTGTACTTTGTTTATTCCCAGAATAGTCGGTACCCAGAGAGTCACATTGTGCAGGCTCAGGTTTTATTAATCAGCTTGGAATCTGATCGAAGAATAACTTCATTCGTTTGTTTTATTGGTTTTATTTTGGTTTTGTGTGAGGTGGGACCTGCATGGCAAACAAACAGAGTTTTCCCAGCAAGCTGTGGGAATCTGTAAATCCACAACAGGGGTTACCTTCCACCACTGAAACAGCCACGTCTCAGGTCCAGTGTCACTGAGACAACGCAGATTGCTCTACTGTCAAAGTAGAGCAGCTCAGCAGTCATCCCTCCTGTTCCGGTTGGGAGGGGCCACAAGTTTTGGGAACTTGAAGGATTTCAATGCTTCTGAACCAGAATTACTGTGCAAAGTGCTACTTGCTTCCCTGCCTTTCCCTGTGGTAATTTATTTAAGGCGTTTTTGGAGTGTTTGCTTGTGGAGCTCTTCATCTGCTCTCCTCATCCTCAGTGCTTCAGCCGCATGTCAGGAAAGGCATGCGTGTCCAGTGTGCCGGCACATAGTTACAGTTCCCATGTGTCCCTGTTTATGTGCTTGGCACAGAAAAAAGTTGTTCTGACAGATGAATAGATGCGGTACTTCTAATCAGCTGGCTCGAAGGATTTATTCTGTCAGATGTTTTGATAGTTTATTTAGGCTACTGTGTACTTACACGTGAACTCAATGCCTGCAGAAATTTATAAAGCACTTTTTTACTCCACTATGTTGTGAACACAAACACCAGTTAAGGCACCTTAAATAGTCTGAAACCTTCATATGCTTTTTTTGTTATCTATACATTAATGCTATACTTCTGGTAAGGTTCATGTACTAAAGCAAATGCAGTGCTCAATTGCATGCCAACTTTATTTTGTAAGAAGAATTCTTCTTACATTACTTTCTTCCTCTTGTAAGGACTGGTTGACTCTTGAAAGCCAGAACATGCCTGAAGGCACTTGGCATTGATTGCTAAGTCAGACTTGGAGGCTTTGTGCTAGAATCAGCATGTTTTGTGTTACGTGTTTCTGGTTTCTTTCTTTAATTCAGACTAACTAAAACTCAGCATTAGTTTTGGAAAACTTAATTACTCAAATCAAATATACCCTGAAACGTACCTGAGGGCCAGTGCAGAGAAACCTGTTTTCTCAGTGCAGGCACGTTTCACTGTGCAGACTGAAACACTTTCCTTTATTCCTTAATCTGCTCTTGGATTTTAATGCGAGGGCTGTGAAATTCAGTGGTGAGAAGGCAAGACTTATGGCATGGATGTCGTAATTCTGCACACCCAGAGGTGTTGCAGTGGTTTTAGGCCGATCCTCCTGCATCGTGTGTAAAGTGAGCTCCAAGACCACCTCCCAGAGGAGACCCAAGATCCTGGTGAGGTCCTTTATTCAGCAGGTAAGTCTAGTGCTGTGTAGTCAAGAGGTTGTGGGATCTGTGGTTGCCACCTGTAATGCTGATACCCATAGCTGTCACAGCAGCTGTCCTGCGCAGTAAGGAGGGAAGAGCTGAGAAGCTGCAGAAGTGTCTGGTGATGGATTGGTGCAGGAGCTGCAGGGCAACGATTGGAACTGGAGCTAATTCCTCTTGAAGACAAAGAGTGTTGCAGGCTGGTGGCTGGGTTTTTTGTCTTATTTTGATGATAACTAGTTTATTAATTTTTTTAAAAACATATTCTGTTTTTTCTTTTAAGAAAAGTGTTCTGAGAGGTTATTTCTAAATGTCTTGTTAAAAAAGGGTAATTAGCTTGTTTGTTGTTACTTGGGGCCAACAATGTGTGGGAGAGCATCTGGTGGTGTAAATTGTTACAGCCAATCGGTGGAAATCACTGAAGTCCGTGGAATTCGGGAAAGCTGACCCCAGCCGTGGTCTGCCTTACGTCTGTGGCGATTTGGTGCTGTTTCAGGCTGTGGCAGGTGCTTTAACGCAGCAGTGACTTGTTTCTTATTTGCCTTATTTTGGAGGGTGATTCCTACAGTGCCAGCTTTCCTTGGCAGTGGGCTCAGCAAAGGCTTATGGCTGGGGGTATGGAGACAGGGGCTTGGTGACATGGGGTTGTGTTGACATACAGCATTTGTTGTGTTTTTCCTACTGCAGTGCTTGGGTTGTGTTGATGAACTTCTTTGGGCCCTGCAAAGTCTTTTACCATTCTCATTCTCACCTCAGTGCTAGTCAGCTTTCCCTCTGATACTGTGTTCCATACCCATCCTGTGGGGATAAACCACTTGATACGTTTGTTTTTAATCTACTTTTCTTGTTCCCTGGCAGGCTCCTTACCCCTCAGGACAGAATGCAGCTCCCACTACGCTGGTGTACCCTCAAGCCCCTCAAACAATGAACACACAGCCTCAGACCCGCTCGCCGGTAAGGAAGCCCACAATTCCATTCTCTCATGTTCTTCCTCGTTTGGGTGTTTCTCTGTGTGTACGTGTGTGTCTGTAGCATATGGCCAGCTCTCTGGAGTGTTGTACGGAACTGGAAGTGCATTCCAAATGGCAAATCTTGACTGAATTTTCCAGATGTGATCCTGGTAGGAGATAGTGTTCCCTTTGAAGAAGTGGCTTATCAGAATAGAAGCGATCGAGAGGTTCTCATGTACATTCAGCCCACATAACATATTTTTAGCATAGCTGCTTTCAGACTCACTTCATTTTAGAGTTTAGATTTTGCTACTGGAATCTTTCTTTTCTTCTTTTGGCTCTGGTTTTTTCCTCTGAGGAAGCGTTTGGTAAAGTGACAGACCAAAGGTGAGTGAAGAGTTCCCTGCAGCACCACTCAGAATCCGGCAGCCTCGCGGCATTACTTCTGAATCTGTGCCGCTGGATCAGTTCCAGCCGCTCACAGCCTGGTATAATGCGGAATTTCTGGTACCCAGATCTTTTTGTAGTAAAGCCCCTTTTTCATCCAGCTTCAGGCTTCAGATGTGGTTTCCTCTCTAGTCTTTTTTGTCTTATTTTTCTGGTGTATTTTAGTATTGCTCTGCTGGTAGTAGGACCTTGGGTCTCCAAACCAAGCTCTTTTTGGGGAGTCTTCTTGTGACACAGTTCCACATGGTGCTAGAGGACCGTCCTAGGGTTTTCAGATCCTTCCCCAGCTTTGGGAGTCATAGAGGCCCAGCATCACAGCTCAGTTAGGCAGGGGAGCAGCAATCCCTGCACCGCTTGCAAGTCTCTGTTGTAACGCTCTCAGGTTGCCTCTGAAACCCATGCAGTGGTCACAGCACTCTTCTCTTTAGAGTAAGGTGAACACCGCTGAAACTTATGAGGCAGAAGTCTTCCATTTGTCCACGTAACAGGTGGGCAGGTGCATACAGACACGTAGAGTGTGAGCTTTCCCCCATGTGCAAGGCACACCGATGCGCTGGCTGCACTTGTAGAGGTTCCACTTCCAGGGTGTTTGCAGGAGGCATAGTGCTGATGCCTGTTAACCTCTGTGTTGGTGAGGGAGCCAATTAATGCCAGTTTTGATAAAGTTTTTTGTGATGTGGCCAGCTGTGAATTCGTAACCAAGGTGTCCCCCCCATCTCCTTGGTCCCCCGCTGTGATCAGTAATACAGGATACTGGTGGTAACAGACTACTTTTCTCAGTAAGTATGATCATCTTTCTCTCTAATTGTTGAAAAGCTCTAGTAAGTTTTGTATGGTTAGAACTGGAGCAGAAACCTGACTGAAGAGCTGCATCTCTAAACCAGTTTTTTTGACAGCCCAGCAGAACAGTGCCAATACATTGCACAGACAACTGGAAGAGGAGGAAGGTTTTGGAACACAGTCCGGTTTACAGGTCCCTGGCTGGAAGAGGCTGGATAAAATACTGCATTGTAAGCAATATAACAAACTGTACTCCTTCTTGCAGGCAGTTGTGCCCATGGCACTGTTTTGATTTCTTCCTTTCTTTCTTTCTTACTGTTTTTTTTACCACATCTTTTTTTTGTTGGCTGATCTACAGGAATGCACTGGTTTTGCTTCTTTGCTAAAAGCATGAGCTCCCGTGGCAGTTTATGCTGGGTTAAGTGAACGAAGCGAGGTCCAAAGGTGGATTACAGTTGGGAGGGTCTGACCTGATGTAGGACGTAGACCAGCGTGCCTTTTGAGTTTGGCCACTCAGCAGATAACATTTTACAGGAAATTTGGCCAGAAAACTGCTGTCGAGTCATAGGGTGTTGACCCTGTTGTTGAGGAGGCATGGAGGAAGAGATTGTCTGCAGTTGTCAGCCATTCTTCTATTTTGTTTTAAACTCTCCTGTGTGTGGTTGTTACCATCTGTTCTGCTAGTGACCATTTTCACCCCATGACTAAAAGCCACGCCCATAACATCTCATTCACCTTCCCACCCCAAAACAAATGCAAGACTAGCCTGGTGCTGAACTATTCTTGCATTTTGTTCTAGGCTTGATCTATTTTTTACAAAAAAATATTATTTTTAAATTTGTTTGCTAATTTTTTTTTCTTTTTGGTGGGGAGGGGAGGGTGAGGAGAGCAGAAGGAAGGTGTGGCAGGCCTTTGCCATCCATAGGCTTTCGTAGCAGAGGCCCGTCCACCACGCAGCCAGTGTGGCTGGTGTGGGTAGGCTGGCTGTTGCAGTGATGAGGTGATCTGAACTCTGATTTCCTCAAGCAGCCAGAGCTTCCTCCAGCAACTCGAGCTTCCTCCATCCTCTTTCTGCATCCAAGGGTCACTGCCAATTGCACGGTTCAGGCTTTTGTGGTCCTTCTAAGACAGTGGCCTTTGCAATCCAACTGGTTTCATGCTTTCTTCCTGTTAGCATCGTAGTGTCACTCTAGCAGTGAATTTCAAAGTGCAGTTCCAGCCAGGGAAAGGAAAATAAATGCGAAGTTGTTCAGCACAGCTGAACATTATCCGTTAGTTCTTGCCATGGCCAGCCCCAAGCACCAGGTGATTTTAACATCAACAGACCAATTCCAGGAGGTTTGGCAAGTGCTCCTGTGCTCAGAGAGGGTGTCAGAAGGTTCAGAGGTGGTTATTTTCTGAGAGGCTTGAGGGGTGTGGCCTGACAGCAGCAGCTGGAGAACATGCCCTGCTGTCCAGAGAGCAGGACCGTAATGAGTGTGGGTGGCAGAAATGTCAGACACAGGTTTCAGAAAGTTTTCCAGTTGATCTGCTGGCCTTCATCCGACAGAGGGAAAAAAACCCCAGTGTCTGCTTTAATCTGAGCCAGCAGTGACTACAGTTTGTTCTGTTGCTTACAGCTGTTAATAGGAATAACTCTGACCAACCTGGATTATTAACAAAAACATTACAAATGCCAACAGTCAATAGCCAGTGGTGACCAGCACAAAACAGCTCAGGAGATTTTTTGCTAACTTTGAAGCTTTGTTTCATTTGTTTTTACCTTTTTTCCCTCGTAATGCATATTACTTTTCACCATGGAACATACTTCAGCTCCTTAAGATGTAAGCTTCCAGCTCTTGTTTGAAAGACAGCGAGAATGGATCTTTGCTGTGGAGCAGTGATCAGCGAGGTACTCTCGCTCTGCAGTTAGGCAGCGCAGGATTTTTGCACCCCCACCATTCTCTTTGTGGTGTACTTTTTTCTGTTGGTCTATGCGATTGAGTATGTGACCCCACTGGAAAGGCTTGTGTCAGCCTTTTCAAAGTAGGCTTTATTCCCTTTTCACAAACACGAGACTTTTGAACAGTTTTTGAGGAGTTTTTCCTGAAAAACTAAGGACTTGAAGTGCATTTGCCTCCTGAGATTTGTCCACGTGCCTGTTTCTCATTGTGTGGGACCCAGTGGCAGAGCAACTGTGGTCTTCTCACCCTGAGCCTTGTGAGGATACTGGAACTCCTGGGGTGCAGCTGTTCTGCTGTTCATATTGAAATGGAAATCTTAGCGCATTAGTCTTGCAAGCTGTTCACACTTTGGTTTGTGTTTTTTCTTAAGGGCTATGGGAAGATTTCCCAGGGTGAGAAAAGTCTCTCTTTGGTGCATCAGTACAGGTCATTCTTTATAAACCTTTGCACTCAAAATAGTCCGTGAGTCTGCGTTTTCTCGTTTCTGAAGGTTTTTATGACTTCTCATCCAAGTGTTGCAATGAGGTGAAGGTAGAAGGAAAGTATAAACTCCTGTTTTAGTAAACTAGGGGATCAAATTGTTTATAAAGGAGAAAATCAGCTGGACCAGTAAATGTTTTACATTTGCTTCCCCTGTTTGACGGCACTGGAGTAGCTGGGAAGTAGGGCTGCAAGTGAACCCCCATCTGCTTTTTCTAACTGACAAAAAAATCTCTTCTTAGGAAAATCAGTTGTTAGTAGTGATTTTGATCACTCTTCTCAGGCAGAAAGTAAAAACTACTGAGTGCCTGTAGCCTGGCTTAGCAGAGGTGGAGCGTACTGTGTGCTTCAGCACGTGCAGGCAGTTACTGAGCCATCCCACCTAGTGACGGGGGGGGGGNGGGGGGGGGGGGTGTGAAAAGTCACCATGGGATCTGGTTTCATTTGCTCCATTGAATTCTTGGAGTTGTTACGAGTAGCTTTATCTGCTTTCACTGTGGAGCTCTGCTCATGGCCCTTAGAACTAAGGATTTAAATACCTGACTTGGCTTCTGGAAGACAGTACTTTGTCATCTTTATTTTTCATTTCTTGCATTCATTTTTTATTTCTGTTTTAACAACCAGTTACTGAAAAATCTCTTTAATGTTAGATTCTGATTGCTTTTCCTTCATGTGTAACTGAAGGGGGTGGGAAGTGCTTTAGGAACCTGAGCTAAGGGCTGGGACCTAGGATCAAGCACTGCCTTCAGCTCTTTGAAGACATGGCAGGTTAACCTGGCTCCTCTGCTTTCAGATGGGGGTAAGAAATCCTACTTATTAAGGAGAATTATATTCTGCTTGTTATAGGAGGGGGAAAGAGAAGCTGAAAGCAAACTTGCACAGTGTATGTGTGCAGAGAATTTCTGCTCTCTTTCTTGCCAGGTGGCCCCTCGTTGGCAGGACACTGGCTGGGCCTGGCTTGTACCTGCTGTCAGCCATGAATCTTCATCCTCTGCTCCCACCAGATGTTCACAACGGCTCTGCCGAGTCTGGCTGCTTGAACCATTTCCCTCCACCTTAAACAGTTTACAGCCTTCACTGCTGCTTGAGTTAAGCAGGGGGGTTTTTTGGGTTTATAGGTGTTTTGTTTTCCCAGGCAGGATAAGGAATGCCTGCATCCTCCTTACACTAGTGTGGTGTTTCAGAACGAGTAGCAACTGTGGCTGTTTATCTCCTGGCTCTTGAGCACCCGTCCTCCTGCAGCAGTGTGTTAAATCTCAGTAGCCATCTGTCACTGTCCTGCAGCAAAGCTTCTGACTGTTTTGTGGTTGTTGGGGGTTTTTTGTTGATTTGTTTTGGTGTTTTTTGTGGGTTTATTTTGCATAGAGTGTGACATTTTGGTTTTGTTGTGGTGTTTCTGACTCTTTGTGCCTTTCCTTTTGTGTTTGTTTCTCCCACCTTTCCTCAGTTTGCAGCGGGGCCTCGACCTGCCCATCACCAGGTACAGTACCCTGCCCCTTCATTATCCCTAAACTGATTGCCTGTGGGGGGGCGGATGGTTGGAAGTGCCTCACCCACTAACTCACAGCGAAGGCTCTGTTAGTAGATACTAGCACGTGCATAACCCCACTTACAAGCTGCCTGCAATGCAGAGTAACACTGAATTCTCAGTCATGTCACCTCACTCATTAACCCACCTCACTTAATACTGTCTCTGTAGGAGAGGACAACCTGTAGAGATCGTGGCCCACGTTTCTCAGAGTTGTTTGCCTTTTCAAGATGCTAGAAACTTTGCCAAGTAGTTTGCCAAGCAACCAGTGTGTTAAGTTGCCTTAGGTGGAGATGCCAAGGAGACCCAGACATTCACCCCCCTGAGGAAATCCAACTTTTCAATCTCAGGAGTGAGGGAAATGTCTTTCTAGTTCGCAGGTTCCTTGTGTGGAATACCTGCTCGTCAGTTCCCAATACAGGAGCGTTATCTTTAGGCACACTGTGAAAGCCACACACTAAGGAACCTTCGCAGTAATTGTGTTGCACTGCCTGGACTTCATAAGAAACTACTTAGTTAAGAAGAACAAAATTAGGATAGCACTGCCTCATGAAACTCGCAGGCAGTGTTTATTAGGGTGGCAGAAATACCCAGGACCATATGTCAGGACAGACAGAACCACAGTTGTTTCTCCTGGAGAAGCCAATTGAGTCTAGTCACTCCCCCAGCACTGCCAGGTCCTCACTAACCCCTGTCCCTCACCCCACATCTCCACTGCCTTGCAACCCCTCCAAACACAGGGACTGTCCCACTGCCCTGGGCAGCCTGGGCCAGGCCTGGGCAGGGAAGAAATTTCTTTTGGGGAAGCAATTGTTCCTCAGGGACAACCTAAGCCTCCCCTGGCATGACAGAAAGGTCGCTTCCTGTCCTAGTCAAGATGTCCAAACTTGTCTTTTCTATCAACTCCTACATCTTTGCCAAATCCCTTTTACCCTGGGGACTGATTTTCCCTGTAGCTTTTCAGGAGATGGAGATGGTGCCAATAGGTGGGAAAGAGGAGGGCAGGCATGGCAAGTGCGGGAAAGATTCCACTGTTTCAATGTCACTCTTCCTTCTCTCGGCTTGGCAGGAACCCATTTCCATTAAGTTAATAGGGGGAAAAAAAAAAATCCCATTAACTCCCGTGGTCTGGGAGCAGTGGCTTAAGTCACGGAAGGCTTGTTCCAGGAGAATTATCTTGTTCTCACCTCATTGAGCATTTTAGTACTGCAGGGATGAGCATCTTTGGGAAAGTATTTTTGCAGGAGAGCAGGTTAGTACATTAAGTGGGCACAGACACCCAAAAACCTGGATAATCTTTGTTCTTTCTACCTCAGAGCATGAAGGCAGGCTTAAAAAGTCGAATGAGATGTTTGCTCACAGGCAAATATCATGTGAGCGAGAAAGGGAGAAATGGTGTGTGCGTGGCAGGGGATCGCACTGAAGGGCAGCCACGGAGGGATGTTTGCAGGGTGACCAGGCAGTGTAGGGAATGTTGGAATTATTCCTCTGTTTAGATACTTCTGTTCTTCACCTTAACTTCAAGTCTGTGTTAATCTTAAGCAGTGCTGTTCAAAAACTGGTTGGTTCTTTCATAGGTTATTACTAAGGTAAATTATGTATTCAGTGTGAGCCAGTTAATAGTCTTGTAAAAATGACTGGGCTCAGCGTGAGCAGATTTTGGACCATGAGTCAAAGCAGTGGGAACCTCGGAAGAAACAATTTCAGCTTTACTGGTGGGATGCTACCACCCAGCTGTCATAACTTGGTTTAAAACTTGCTTTGGGACCTGACTCTGACTGTGCTTGCAGGTTAATACTTGTAATTTCCAGGTGTTCTCTTGATTTTTATCACTATGCATTGCACTGTGTTGCTGTTAGATTTCTGACTGTTCCATTTGAAGTCTGCTTATAATTAACTGAAAGAAGCTGCCACCATTATGAAAATACTTTGGGCTTTACTTCCAGTTCTGTCTGTCATGTCCTAGACTGGGACAGATGCAGGGAAACCTGTGCTGTCAAAGTGCTCATTATTTCTTTTAATCCTGTGGTACAGACTGGGGAGGGAGGGAGGCAGGGAGGGAGAAAAGGAGGGATTTTTGCCACTGGCCTGTGCCGGAGGGTTGTGGCTGTTCAAGTGAGTTAATCCCGAACCCAGGACTTAAGGGGGTGCTTTAGACCAGCAAAAATAAGTACTCCTTCTTGGGAAACTTGTGACATACTGAAATAGTGTAACATAAGCACTAGGCTTCAAGACTGAGGTTTTGTATCCTGAAAAGCACTAACCTAGCGCATTGGCTGTAGCGGTGGTAGTATTTTCTGCAACAGCATGATGTGCTCATCGAAGGAAGCAGCAGCAAGATGAGTTTTGCAACAATCCCCGTGTCGGACCTTGCATGATTTTATTAACGTGTGCCTTGTATTAATTGTGTCTCTTTTTCAGTAAATCAGTGGATTGGTTTTTAATGATATTTCCTGTAATCATTAGATCTTTAAAGGACTCAAGTTAGAGAAGTTGAGAAGGAACTTCTTCACGGTGAGGGTGACGGAGCACTGGAACAGGCTGCCCAGGGGGATTGTGGAGTCTCCCTCACTGGAGATATTCAAGACCCGACTGGACAGGTTCCTGTGTGACTTGGTTTAGGTGATCCTGCTGTTGCAGGCAGATTGGACTAGATGATCTTTCGAGGTCCCTTCCTATCCGTAATGATTCTATGATTCTATGATTCTAAGTTAGCATGATTTAAGCATCTGATGTTGACTGGCAACTTTATAAGCAATTTATTTTGGGATGGAAGTGCCAGCCTTCGTGGTTCCGAAATTAAAGTCTGCTTAAGAGAACACGCTGGAATGAGATCTTGTGGCAGCATTTCAGATACACTGTCAGCTTTTTTAACGGTGCTCTTGCTGACGTTGTTGCTGTTCTGCTGCATGCTTTGTGCGCAGAACATCCTAGTTTTTTCTTTTGGAATGGAGGCACTTGAGTTGCTTTGTTGTTTCTGATCCTCATGAAACACAATTGAAAATAGCAGTTTTCTTCTCAAATCTGAAATGTAGAACAGCCCTTAGTTTAAGGAGTGACTTCAGGAGCAGACAGGTTATTTTAAAGTGGATGCTCACAAGAGGCCAGTTAATCAAAAACAGAACTAAGAACAAGTTGAATGGAGATGTCATAGTTCCCATTCTGATTTCTAATTTTATTTGAGATTAGTTAGCTGGTTACGGCAGACTAGTTTAGTTTGAGGTTGCTGGTGTAGTTTGTTCCAGGTTTAGCTTGAGATTACTTGAATTCCTTTGGGTAAAGTTTATGCAACACAAAGCTGGTCTTGGCCAAGTGCTGTGTTAAAATGCCATGCAATTTGTAGAGGTGTGGAATTCACTCCCTGTGCTGATGCAGGACTACCAGTGTAGCTTTTTGGAGTATTGTGAGTTGGAAAAGCGATGAAATGCGGCTGCCGTTGGTCGCTTGTGTGTCTTCATCCACGAGTGTGGAAAGGAGCAACTGGTGTTAAATCCCATGGTCAGCACAGAAGTTTTTTGCTGCTTTGAAAATAATTTATTAAATATTAAAACTGGGTAAGTCTGAGGCCAGGATGAAACCAAGTGTTGTGTTGTGCCTACAGTGGCTGCACTGGGCCGCTGGTGGTGCTGGATGTTGTCTGTGACTTCCTTCTGCCTCTCTAGATCTTCACATCTCTCTTAGCTCCTCAGCGGCACACTGCTGCATGTGTTCAAGTCAGAAAGGTCAGATATGATTTGCCAGCTTTCATCTGCAAGTAGACATGGTTCCTACTGTATGGCCTGTGCATTTGCTCCTCCTTCTTCCAGGTCAGGGTCAGGTTATCCCACCAGCCTTTGGCCAAAAAGAGTAAAAATTAATAACAGGTCTCTCTCAGGGTACAAGAAGCTTAATGTCATAGAATCACAGACTGGTTTGGGTTGATGGGATCATTGAAGGTCATCTAGTCCAACCTCCCTGCAGTGAGCAGGGACATCTGCAACTCAAGCAGGTTGCTCAGAGCCTCATCCAGCCTACCTTGAATGTCTTCAGTGATCAGGCCTCTGCCACCTCTCTGCACAACCCATTCCAGTGTTCTGCCACCCTCACTGAAAACAAAATTCTTCCTAATACTCAGTCTAGCGCTCCCTCTTTGTATTTAAAATCGTCACCCTTTGTCCTGCCACGACAGGTCTTGCTAAAATGTCTGTCCTTGTCTTCCTTGTGGGTTCCTTTAAGCGCCGAATGGCCACAGTAAGGTCTCCCTGCACCCACCTTTTCTCCATGATGAGTAGACCCAGTGCGTGCAAGATGACCTCATAGAAGAGGTGCTCCAGCCCTCTGACCATCTTTCTGGCCCTCAAGTGGAGAGTTTGGCTGGGCCACTTGACAGCGTTGATGACTTGTTGAATTTTCCTTTTGCTTCCTTCTTCTGCAGCCTTTTACAGGGCTTTGTAGACCCATCACACCTGCTAGCTTGGATCTGATATCAAATAAAAGTAGATGAATGGCTGTCCCTGTTGTGTTTCTTGTCAGTCCTCTTGCCACAGTTTTATCTTTCAGAGAAGGTTTCAGAGTGGGGAGGGAGGGGTGCTCCGCAGACACATCACTGCAATGGATGGCTTAGAAATAAGAGTGAATAGAAAAACAATTACAGTGGAGTGGTGCTTTGTCAGAAGGGAGTTGGTGCTCTCTGTGGTCACTAACTTTTCTAGGTGATGGCTTCTTACAGGGCTGGCCTTCAACAGACTTGTGATGTGGGGTCATATCGGAAGAAAATTAAGCTGGAGAAGGTGATGCTTAGTAAAAGGATTTTGGGGCGTGTATATATATCTGAGGTGTGACTGAGAAGCAGATGGCAGGCTAGAGGTGAGAGGGGTGGGCAGATGATTGGTAGTAGGTTTCCTTAATGTTAGTATTAATTACTTTGGCACAATTAGCAGGAGCAGGTCCGTGTCTTCAGCAAACAACTTGAGTTCAAAGCTAGAAACTAGTTAGCACAGGGATGTTGTGCAAGGAGGGACCAGCATGGTGAGAGCAAGGCATGATCCAGCATTGCGAGATTGAGTCCTTACACTTCAGTGCAAGGAGAAGTTCTTATTCTGTAGTGTGGGAGCTCTTCAGCTGGGAGCACCTGTGCACTGCAGTCCTCAGATGAGGTAGGGAGTTATGACTGCTGCACTGG
Organism: Rhinopomastus cyanomelas; assembly: GCA_013400115.1. Taxonomy (NCBI): domain Eukaryota; kingdom Metazoa; phylum Chordata; class Aves; order Bucerotiformes; family Rhinopomastidae; genus Rhinopomastus; species Rhinopomastus cyanomelas. Next base: position 70,070 of record VXBP01007955.1, on the reverse strand, counting down.
TATGTACTGGGGAAACCCTGTCTGAAGTGTGTCTGCAGTTCTGCTGGTTTATTTTCCAGAAGGTTCCTTAAGCAGGTAGCTGAAGGGCTGCTACACGACGAGAGCTTGTGAAACAACAAGGCCTAAGGGTTGAGCTAAGGGGCAGCCAGTAAAAGCAGTGTCTGAGAGGCATTTAACTGTGCTCTTCTGTAAATAAATTGGGGAGCACCTTTAGGAAGAAAAAAGTGAAAAAACATTGCCTGCCCAGCAGTGCAGACTCCAACATGATCCAGGAAATCCCTCCCTAACAGAGGTGGACTTGTAAGGGATGGGATCAAGACTCAAGGACCATGGCTAAGGTCCTCCCTGATTACCACGAAGCAAGTTTCACAATCATGTGACCATCACTAGTTGTAGCAGGACTTAACTTGGAGGGAATAGTCCTGTGTTTTTCTACCACAGGGTTTCTTTCAGAAGTCTTGCTGTGACTCGGGGTAACTTCATTCTGCTCCTGAATGCATCCTGGATGTGCTCCACTCCAAATCCTGTGCTTGTTCTAAGAAACAGAGACAACACGTGGCACCTCTTGATCTCCTGGTGTTCTCCCAGGAGAACAAGTGTTACTAGAAAATGTTATCTGTGCTTCTGTGTGACTTTGCAAGGCAAATTTTGAAGCAAATCAACTCAAAACAGTGAAATTTTCGTAAGAATGACCTTGAGTATTGCTGGCTTAGCTTTGGAGGGCAAAACAGTTTGCCAGCCAGATGATACCTGTTTTGAGCAGTAAAACCCACTTACAGCCCAGAGGCCCAGTGCTCTGATGCTCCTGTATTTCCTTAGGAAGTAAAGTACTATACAGGTACTTCAGACTTTGCCAGTGTCATCTGTAGTTGGTGCTGCCAGAAGATTTTGATAGTCTTGTTGCTTGGAGTAATGGATCTGCTTTTCATCTCACTGCATTCATCTTCCTGCTGGTGATGACATCCTTCTCCTTTTTTCTCTGTTGCTGCACACAGGCAGCCTCAGTGTTGGTGTGGTCACTGTACAATGTTTTTGAGAGGCTGGGTGTTTTAACCAGGAGCTCTCTTGTCAGAAGTCCTTGTGCTCTTCTACAACACTGCTGTGGTGGGGTTTAACGCTTGGTGGAAGAGCAGGCTTGTGCTGGGCACAACCTGTTTGGTGCGCAGAGCGTGCTTTCCTTCCTCCGGCTGCGGCAGGAGACAGAGACAGAATGTCTTCAGCGAGTCCCCCTGACAGTGTCTCATGGTCTTTTAGGTACCAGTTGTAAGTGATGGAAATAAAAAGCGAGCCAGGAGTTTGCGTTGCTCTAAGTGTTTCAGTGATGTTATTGGCAGGTTTTGTAGCAGGATCTTGGGGAGCAGTGTTCACTATGTGGCTCATGCTGATGAATCGCTGCCATCTTTTGCCATAGGACTTTCCTGTGCCGCCCTGTGGATGTGGTTACTGTCAGGAGAGAGACAGGTCTTGCTCAACATTCAGCCCATTTTCACTCTGCAGAAATGCAGAGTCATGGTAACTGTTGGCTTATTTCCCCTCACATCAGACCCAGCTGTGGGAAACTTCTGCTGCAGTCTGGTAACAGGTTAGAAATCGTCATTATCCAGTGAAAGAAGAAAGTACTTTCTCACTTTTTGGTGTCTTTGGATATTGAAAAGATGCAGACTCCAGATATGCCCACCATGAATTCAGCCGTTGGTTCATACCAGGCTCATGTAGTTCCTCCACATAGAATCATAGAATGGTTTGGATTGCAAGGGACCTTTAAGATCATCCAGTTACGACTCCCTGCCATGGGCAGTGACTCCTCTCTGTAGACCAGGTTGCCCCGAGCCCCATCCAGCCTGGCCTTGAATGCTTTCGGTGATAGAGTGGTCACAGCTTGGGCACGCACAGTTTTTATTGGTACGGGAGCATTGTAACATGTTGCTGTTATGGTTTTCTTTCTGCGCCTTCACTGCTGAGCTTTTTGCTCAGTTGCCTCTTCCAGGTTCAGCTCACATGGACAGTCACCAGTGCCAGTTCTTCATCCACATTCACAGGGCTGGCGTAAAAGCATGGGGCTCATCTTAGTGATAGCTATATTCCTGAGACAGGGTTCCATGGCTTTCCTGGAGAAATCATTTGTTGTGGGGAACATCTTGGGTGTGCGAAGTCTTCAGCAGCACCAGAAGGACCATTTTAAGGTCATTCTCATTCCAGTGGCATCACAGCTTCCTTGTACCCTACGCACTTCTTCCCAGGGCAGATAAGCCCAGCTCATTCCTTCATTCCGTAGTTACCACTCTTCTCATTGCTCATGATACTGCAGACCCTTGACATCAGCACACTTCATCAGTCAGCAGCCGTCAATGTGATGAACGATAACCTAATTATTATGACTGGTTTTTTTGCTTAACAGTTAAATGCTTGGCATTTCTTGTCCTTCCGGTCTCGGTGCCGAAGTGAAGACCAAATCCATTGTTTGAGCCAGGGTTTCTGCTTTATCTGCTGTCTGTGTGTCCCTGAAAGAGATCAGAAAGAGAAAATGCTTGATGTTCTAGGAACAGAGTAAACAAAGTCTTTTTGCAGTATCGTATTTTCTGCAGCTAATCATTAGTTGGATTTTTAATCTTTTTAAACTTTTATACTTCCATATAAGACTTTTCTAGAAGAGTTTCTGGCCACTGCCTTGGTATTCTGGTAGAAAAGTTCTTGGCACCAGTTTGGTGTCTTTTTCTTACTGTTTCTGAGAAAGGTTAGTCAAGGCCAGATAGAAGGATGAATGGAATTGTGAGCAGTTAGGGCGTATGTTATATCGTACTCCTTCTTGCCAATCTGTAAGTTGTTCTGTTGGCTTTCTTTCTGTTTCCTGCTGCTTTCTTGGTTCTGTATTGAAGGGAGGATTCAGACCTATACAGGTAATTTTCACTCCTGTTCCTGCATGGCATCACTGTCTCTCTCACCCCGGTCATCTCTCCATGGGTGAATGTGTTAATGTCTGATGTGTATCATAGTGACTGAGTTTCAAGACTGCAAAGACTCCACAGCGAGATCCTCCGGTGCTGTGAATGCTCCCTGCCTTGGATGCTGATGCTTTTCCCAGTGCATAAGGGTGGAAAACAGAGCATGTGCCAGTGGGCTGGTTGGTTTCCTGAACCTGGTCCATAACTTCATGCAAACATGGTGCCTTCCTAGAAGAGGTTGCCACCTTTCTGAAAATGAAGGATAAGATAAGACACACAGTGCAACTTTTATAAGTAGTTGTCATGAGGCTCCTCCAGCCTTGGTAAAAATCTGGAATGATGGCTTTTCTGTAGGTGAATTGGAATGGGCCCCTTGTTCTGCTAGCCCCCCTCATGGAAAATATATTAGACAAAAATAATTTTTCTAAGGTTTACTCTGCAAGTTGAGTTGTTAATTGAGTATTTGCAAGCAGGTAGTTACTGGAGCTTAAATCTTACCTTGTTTCTAGCTTTTTCTTGTAAAAGTGAAGGCTGTTGTGTGATGTTGCTGTTTGTATTCAAACAAACTGTCCCACAGTTTTTGGAAGGCGTGGCAGCCCTTTGAAAGTAGTGGTGTAGTATCATAATGGTATTTGAAATTATTGCCCTGAAAATCTGACCGGTTCTTTGTTCTCTCTCCTTCCTCTCTCAATCCCTTCCCTACCCTAGTTTTTTCAGAGGCCTCAGATACAGCCTCCCAGAGCCACCATCCAGAACAGCAGCCCTTCCATCCGTCCTGGGGCACAAACACCCACTGCAGTGTATCAGACCAACCAGCACATCATGATGGTCAATCACCTGCCAATGCCCTACCCGATGCCTCAGGGCCCCCAGTACTGTATCCCACAGGTAAAAACATTCTCCAAGCACCTGAGGAACCACAAAGCTGCACTTGCTCCATCTGGATTTTCTCAAGACCTGCTGTAGACCTGGGGAGGACCATGTGAAATTAAGCTGGCAGCTGCATATTTCGCTTCTGTCCTTTCTCTGTATGAGGTGTTTGTTCTTCTGTGCATGGAGGCAGTGCGAATAAATTCCATGTTCAGGTCCCCCTCAAACACAGTGTGAAACTAGTATCTTGGAAAAACCCTGGAGCTCTAAATGTAGCTAAATTGACTTAACGGATCTACAGTTGCACTAAATCCTTGAGCCTTGTAAAAACAGAATATTGCTGAAATCAGGGAGTGACTGTTTTCTCCTTCAGCGCTCATGTCCTTCCTTGTCATTAGGCAATGAAGCTTACTGCTTTGCCTTTTTTTTGACTGAAACATTTGTGAATCTGTAATTAATCAGCTTGATGATCAGATTCCTGTTGATCTGTGGGGCTTGATTTCGGGTGCTGCATGCAACAGCCTGAGGTGAGCCATCTCCTTGTGAACTCATGGTTATTTTATTCCTCCTAGTATCGGCACAGTGGCCCTCCATATGTTGGGCCCCCTCAGCAGTATCCAGTTCAGCCACCAGGACCAGGACCCTTTTATCCAGGACCAGGTCCTGGGGAGTTCCCCAATGCCTACGGTAAGTTCTGCATGCAGATTCCTTCTAAACTATTTTCTGGATCTGTTTTTCTTTTGTCAAGCTGAAGATTTGTAACAGTGAAATGGTTTAACATTTGTTTGAACTTCAGATAGCTGCTCAATTTGGTTGTGTCACAGCCCTTATTATTCACTCCTGAAACATTCACAGTAACAGAGTATTGTTAGTACGAGTGCTTAAGGAAGGGCTGCAGTGCGCTGAGCCCCCCGTGGTCACATATGAAGAATGGTGGCTATTCGTTGCTCTCTGCTCAATCATTGTTATTTACTGAGGTATTGTGAGTACATCTGGCAGCCCTGGTTTCCATCCAGCTGCGTCTTGATTGTGTGTACAGCAGTCAGCATTTTGTATCCCTGCTCTCCTTGTTTGGCATTTAGTGAGGGGAAAAGAACAAGCCATGGGGTTTGATTCACTGTTCTTACGCTGTAAAGGTCAAGTTAGTCCATTTGAAGAGTTTGTAACCCAGGCACAGGCCAAAACGTGTCCTTATGGTGGGTGACTGTCCTTTGTGGTCCTGTGATACCACTGGGCAATGATCTTTTACCTAAAATTCACCAAGTCCTTTCTTAATAGTGGGCTGCAGTGTATAGCATATATCATACCTGGGTCACAGTCCCCTCTGAGGTTTCTGTGGGGTCTGGATTTTGATGGTTAAATTAGTTCCCATAAGCTGTATGTGAATAAGATGCATAATTAAGTAACTGACACTCATCCATGTAACTTCTTTTTTAGGTATAGCTTCTTTTTCAGTTTACTTTCTCTCACTCCAAAAAATGCACGAGGGTGATTCTAATCATTACTCTGTGGTATGGGCTTTTTTACAGGGTTGTCACCTCTTCATATCAGAGTTCAGATGTTTGGTTCAGTCCAGTTATTACTTCAGATGTGCATTCTGTGATCTGTTGAGGGCAGGGATCCCACTGACTTTCCCTGTGGCTGTTTCAGAGCAGTATTGGTGTTTCAGAGTCATAGAAGCGAATGATTTATCCTCCAGGATGAACAATGAAGCCCTGTCCCACTGACAGAACTGTGTGTTTGTTCTTTATAAACAGATTCCTTCTAAAGGAGCGAAAAGCCCCAGTTGCTTTACTGCCTACGATTTGAAGAAGTCTGGAACTCTTTCCTTTTTTTTCTCTTGTTAATATATTTGGTGTAAGGAGGGTCAGTGGGGCTGTTTTGAAGATTTTTCATGGATTCCCTTCCAATTCCTTCCCACTCTTTGAAGCACCTGGTTTCTTGCACATAGGCTTGTGATCTTGTAGTCACAGCTTGTTTTAAGGTTACTGTGTCTGCGAACCTTCAGTGGGTGATGTTGGAGCGCTCTGTCACACAGAACATTTCCCAGCTTTTAGCCAAGGAAGAGGATGGTTGCAGGTTGGCTCGTACTCATCCACCTTTCCTTGCTGTTGTTTCCTTGCTATTTACAGAGGGGCTGGAAGGTTTGGTCTCTCACCAGACATTGTAAGACAACTGAACTTCCAGTGCAGCACAGACAATGCTGCTGGCAGTGGCCTTTCCCTTAAACCTCTGGGCTTTGTAGCCAGTGTGGCTGGTAGATGTGAAAACCATCATGGTCTGGCAGGCTGTAAAGAGGGCGATAAGGAAATGCTTGTGACAGAGACAAAACTCATGAAGATGGACATCACCTTGTTTTATAATTGTCTCACCTTGGCAATTTGTCATTCTCCTTTCCTTTGAAAAGACCTTGAAGTTCTGAATGGGGAGGAGGAAGAGTAAAGCTTGGGTTCTACTGAACTGGAAAGGATGAAAGGCAGGGCACAAATGAAGAGCGGCACACGACAAACATATTTGGCTTGTTGCTGCAGAAGCCCTGTTTCTTCCCAGAGCTTACTCTTGATTTTTGGGGTTTGCTTTTTTTTTAAATCATATTCTAATAAAGGAAAGCTCTTTCCTGTAGCTGTTCCCTGGCAAGGATCACGTTTCAGGCTCTCTGATTAGATCTAGTTTCTAGGAAACAGCACTTTACAGGGCTCCCAGGCTTTTGCTCCTGTCCTCGCATGTTCTCCAGACTCCTGTTGTACACCTGGCCATCGTGGCCAGTGCACTAGTCACAAGAATTTGAGGCTTCATCACTGTTTTTAAGGAGAGAGGCAGGAGAGTTCTAACTTCCCAGGCCCTGGGGATGCTGATGGAGATGTTGGTGCCCCGAGGCCATATCTGAAGTCACAACACCTGCTGGGAAGTTCAAAATGATGAGTGTGTTGAGTCATTTTGGCCACCTTAATTGCAGCGTCCGGGAGTGAATACAGGCAGTGGAACTTTTAGTAGTGAGATGCCCTCTGCTTCCAGCTACCTGCCTGCTGCTTCGACACAGACAGCATCGTGCTCTGAGCTTGCAGACCACTCCTGCTCTGAGCTTTTGCTTTCCAGCTCTCAGTTGCAGAAATACTCCCTTTGAAGTTGCAAATCAGGTTGTGCTGGGCTGATTTTGCTTTCTTGGATCTCACGGTTAGCTTGAGCTAGCACTAAACTCTCATTTTGGTTGCCACCAAATAACGCACATTTTTGTCCTGGTTTAAAGGTTAGTTCAGCTGAGGAATAAACTAGATTGCTCCAGAGGCAAGTGCGAGCAGACAGTCCATGCAACGTCCGTTCCCCATCCATTCCTGCAAGGGGAAACCCCAGCTCCATCTTACATCACCTGGCAGCTGATCCTCATGCAGAAGAAAACTCAGCTCTACTGTCTTTATTAATGTCTGGCACATGTTTTAAGCACCAGTCTTACTCCGTAAAGAAAAACATAACAAAGTATATTGTCTGTTATAAATGTGATGAGCAGCATGGAGTGATTTAGCAGCAATCACTGTGATTGTGCTTGTTTTGTGTTGCAGCATGAGAACTTAGTTTGCAATTAAATTTTCTGGCTGTGCTTCAAAATAGGTTGCAGTTGAACTTGCAAATTTTTTAAAATTTTTCAGTTCTAGAGGCTGAATTTCTGTAGAAGGGGAAAAAGACCAACCCTTCTGCCCCTGGTGATTTCAGCAGCCTCTCTGAAATGGGTGCTCGTGATCAGTTTTTCTGTTAGTGGAGGAAAGCCCCACAAAATAGTGACTTAACTGTTTGTCTTGTTAGAGAAGCAGGTTCTGTTTTAATGGAAGTGAGGAAGCTCAGAGCACAGACTGGTTGCCATTTGGATGTTAGAAGTTCTGGTTTTTGAAGGGAGGGAGGGAGGAGTTCATTGCCGGCTTCACCTCTTGCACTTGGTTTTTTTCGCTGAATGGAGAAACTGAATTTTTCCTCTCATTTCTGTGTTGTCCTCCCCCAGGAACACCATTCTACCCAAGTCAGCCGGTGTATCAGTCAGCACCCATCATAGTGCCTACACAGCAGCAGCAGCAGCCTCCACCAGCTAAAAGAGAGAAAAAACCAGTAAGTGATTGTTGTTAACTCTGTCTTGTGGTTCTTCAGTGAACATGAATGGAAGTTGCATCACGTCCTTCGATCCTTGGCTCACTGTGGCACTGCTTGGAGCTTTACTGGAGAGCTGTATGGAAATGAGCAAACTTGGATCACTTTAGGAGACTCCTGGGAATTGGTTCAAGAAAGAACCAGTTGGTTCAAGAAGGATTGTTCAGTATTAGGCCTTGGAGAAGGTAGGAAACTGAGAAGCTGTGAGCTTACCTGCAGGATTTAAAGAACCTGAATGCATGATGAAAGAGAGCAGAGGTTTAGACTTCCTAGTTCGCTGGTCAGAATGTGAGACCCACAGATGAAACCCCTTGCAGGCTGGCGGTGATAGGGAGGGCACAGCAGGTGAATGTAATGTATAAAGAGAAAAAGTTTGGGGTGGACTTGGAACTTGAAAATGAACCATTCTGAAACGACTGAAAAGGAAATGATTTTAAGTTGCCGTGTGTCTTAAGAGTGGTTGCGAACATTGAAGGAAACAGTTCCTTCACCTCTCCTGGGTGAGAAAGAAATGAGCGACTTGCAGATGTCTGAGAATGCAGAGTTGAAGTTGACCTGATATGGCCTGTGATCTGGAAGACTCCCAAGAACTGAACAGAGCATTAGCTGGGCTCGTGAGAAAGGCTTTTTTTGTAGCTGCTGTCAGCAAAGGGTGGTGCAACGCTTTTGCCACCTCTTCACTGCTCTCTTCAGTCCTGGGGAACTTTTGTTCAGCAGCCAGGATGTGACATGGCTGCGTCATGAATGCCATTTGCAATGCAAAGATGTTCAGAAACGCTTAGCTGTGGTTCAGATAGTTTCATGCCAATGAAGCCGAAGAGTTCTTTGAAGCAGAAGAGCAAAAGGATTTATGAATGCCCGAGATGCCTTTCTCTGGATGTACTGTTTCAGTCGCTAATGGAGGTTGCATCTGAAGAAATGAGAGAAATGACAGAAGAATTGACCGTACCTGTGTGCGCACACCTGCGTGCAGTGGTAGTTGAAGATTGCAATACTACAAGCTTTGGGGCAAGGAAAGTGGTTTTAATGCCATTGACTGCTTGTCAGGAGGAGGAGAGGAATCCGTGTCGGCCCTTAAGTCCATGTTGCTGTGGTTAATTAAATGCTTTAGTAGAAAAACTAATTCAAAACCAAGAGAAGACGACATTTTGTTAACATCCTAAGTGCCATGCTTTGTATAATTTGTCTTCTTAACCCAAACAGTGGAAGAAACGCAGCACGGTGCTGAAGCTGACTAAGGACAAACCCTTTCTGCGGCTAATGGCTTCATATGCTACTGGTTTTTAAAAATGTACAGTGGCTTCCTGTGAGAGCCTGGCTGACAGAAGGTTCATGTCTGTGGGTTTGCTAGTGCTTGTGTGTTGTGCTGGCTTCTGTGAGCAGTTTATAGTGTTCAGCTAAGAGATGCTGGGAGGGAAGGCGGACAGAAAAACGATAGCATAGTCTCCAGGTTTATGAAAATCTTCGATACTTACATCAAAGATTAAAAGCTCTGTTCCAAATCAGCCCCGACAGCTTGACTCTTCCTTGGTCTTTCAGTGACCAAGATTGGCTCCAGTGTCAGGTGAGGACTCACATGAGTGTGTTTGTGAGTTATTTATTTTGGAAAATATTTTTCCTTCCCATTTTGGGGCTGCAGAGAGACTCTGAAACTGTACTTGTTTCCTAAATGCAAATGAGCTTTGTAGGATTTCTGTTTGTTCTTCATGTGGTTTCCCTTTTCTCCACTCAGTAGTTTTTATTTGATTCCCTCTGTTTTGTTGGTCTGACTTTCCTCAGTGTGTAAGAGAAAACAAGAGCTGCTTTGCTTTCCCCCATTCCCAGCAGCTGGGTTGGCAAGGTCACTGAATTCCACATCAGGGTGAGACGTGGCCCTGCTTTAATTCTTGCACTTTCCCCTAACCGATGGGCTTAGTTCTCTAGCTAAAATTCTTCTGAATTACAGGGTCACGTTATACTTAGCCCTAACGGGTATGGCTGACGAGCATTTTGATTAACTTAGGTTTCGAGATTAAGGGATGTCCTTCCATGCATTTCAAGTTATTGAAACAAACTACATTCTAGAGTTCCTCCAGAGCATCAGCTCAACCCAGAGCACAACCTTCCAAGTGCAGTGGTGTTGTGTCCTCTCCTTTTTCTCCTTTCTTCTCCATGCTCTCCTCTCCATAAACCCCCAGGACAGCATGTCATGGGCAGATTTGTCTGAATTCTTTCTTTGTTCAACACTGTAGATCCGAATCCGGGATCCAAACCAGGGAGGCAAAGATATAACAGAAGAAATAATGTCTGGAGGGGGCAGCAGGAACCCAACACCTCCCATTGTGAGACCCAGTTCCACACCTACTCCACCTCAGGTAATAACATGGCTGCGTAGCCTTTTCCTGGCGATGCTGGCATTTCTTTGCAGTTTGTTAGAGCCAATCCCTGCATCTTTCATCTCTCACCTCAGAGACTTGGATGGTCCTAAATTGTCCCTGTTCTTCAAGGCTTTATTTCTTTCCCCTCCAAATGTGGTCATCTCTACCAATCTGTGGCTTGTAAAATGTGTAGCTGCAGTACTGCCAAGAGTTCTCCAACCCTGGTTTGGTGTGAGCTCTCTATTTTGCAGCTTGTATAGACTGTCAGCGTTAAAGGAGAAACAGAATATGTGTCTGAGAAATGCAGTGTTACGTCTCGCGTACCTGAGGAAAGAAAGCCCTTACTGTGATTGATTGGATACCCTCCTCTGCGTCACTGTCCGTTCTGGTGTCTTTCTGCCATGTTTTGGAGTAACCAGACTGTAGGTTAGGAATTTTGTCACAGAGCTGTGATAAATCTGTCACAGATGTGGAGTCTCTGTGCTCAACCTTAAAAATACTTTTTTCTAAAAAGTAGAGAAAACATAGGAAAAAGCATAAATATCCTAAACAGGAAATAACCCATGGATCTCTTCTTGTCACACACCTTTGAGTTTGAGCCCTTCAGAGTATTTGTATCTTTCTTCACCACAGAAGTTCATTTGTAATGTCTGGAAATGAAAACTGATTGGAAATCCAGATCTGCCCCAGTGCTTTTGGATCCAGGCCAGAAGAGCCCTCTCACACTTGTACACCAGCAGTCCTGACATCAGCTAAGTCCACCATGATGCAAACTGCTGGAGGTGGCTGCTTTGCCTGATAACAGAATCATTTCTCTCCTCTTAAGGACTCTTTCTCACTGGCAGCACACCCAGGTGATGCCTCCTTGACCTCAATGTAGTATCCATGATGGAGAGAAAGAGAGGGGGAGAGAGAGGGAGATAAGAGAGGAGGTGTGTGGCAGCTGCATTCCTCTTGCCAGCTGCAGACTTAGTGTAGCTGCTGTTTGTTTCAGGCATCATCTTGGTTCTCCTCTTTTGGGGACATAGGGCTGGACTGAAAAGTTTTTTAAAATTAGAGGAGAAGTGCTGTGGGTAGCACAAACCTGCAAAGTTGGCTGGGTTTTACTGGAGGTGGTTGTCCACTGCTTGGGGGCCTGATTAGAAGGTACAAAGGTTCTCCAAGTGATGGCTGTAGATCAGAGCCTGGCTGAGGCCAGGGTGCAGTTCTTTCTTCATCCAAGTTCTTCCCTGTTTAAAGTCACCAGTTTTTGTGAGTGTTCAGGTGAAACAGCCTTTTCTGAGCTGAAACCTTACTTTCTCCCTCTGTGTTTTTCTATTGACTGGCCTATGCTGGGGTGAAAGTACAAGCTTGTCTTGAGACACTTATTGTGCTGGAATTGAAGCTTGAGGTTACAGCTGAGTGATTGAAGTTTAACTGGGATTGCTAAGATGAAATAAGAGCCTGGCCTCCAGGTGTGCCCTGCACTGAGACCAATAGGATGGTTGCAGATTTTGGCCATTCCCTTGGTCCAGTCAAATCCTGTTACCTCATGAAGGCATCACCAAGTGCCTTGAGTCACCTGCTTTCTTCCGATCTCCATTATGGACAGGCAGCAGCAAGGCACGTGCTGAAGCAGTTCCCAGTGTAGCTGTAGTTTTGCAGTGTTTACCTGGAGAAAACTTTGTTCTGCCAGAGTGATCTGATGATAAGTGACTGCAGCTGGAAGGAGAGAGAGAACAAACAGCTGGTTGCATGTAGAATGAGTTAAGTTCCTTTCCAAGGGTTTTCCATAAGATGCTAGTGATACCAAATGCTGGAGTGCTGATGAGATCTTCCTGATACTTCATTCTGAATGACTTTCCCCATTGCAGGTGGGGAAAGTTGAGAAGAGCTGGGGTTTCACATTGTGATTTTGCATGGCCCAGCTTGTTTCTGTGTCCAAAAATCGATTCTGAGATAGGGCAGTTAAATCAAACAGCACCAAAAAAATGTTTTTCAGGAGGAGGTTAATGAATTTTTATCAGCTTTAATTTGTATGCAGGGCACAGCAGTGATGTCCAATCACCTACTCTAAGTAAGGCATGCAAATCCTTCATTGTTTAATATCCAGGCAGGCTGTACTTTGATTAGGTGCTGGGAACCACTTTTGTTAATCACAGAAGAGCTCTAAAATAAGTGCTCGCCAGACACGGTCTGTTGCTGTGAGAGAACTGAAGATCTAAGTCCACTTAAGCCAGGAAATTCAGTTATTGTCCCAACATCTCTAATTCATTTCTTCGGAGCAAGTGTAGTGTCTTGGATGAAATTAGGTGGTGTTTTAGTAACTGTGCTCCGAGGCTGCATTTCAGTAGTGGTGCATGTTTCAAACTGTAAAATTGTAAACTTCAAGCATTCAGCCATAGGGTTGCTTGAAACGTGCTGGGGTTTTTTGTGTTCCCTTCCCCCACCTGATGAAAGCTGTGAACAGTCAGTGTGACCTTTGTCTGAAAATACCTGCCTGTTGCAATCATCAGGTTTTGAAGTTACTCCCAGTTCAGTGATGTGTCAGAATTACACTGCAGGCATTTAGTGCTTCTTTGTATTGATAGCCAGTGTCAGATTCTAAAATCTTACTGTTTCTTCATCTGTAGTCCAGCTGATCTCATTGGGCTCTTTCCTGGAAGAGGAGCAAACCCATATGAAATTTCAGCCTTTCACCCCACTTGCTTACAGTTTTAGTTTGATTTTTCCAGATGGGCTTTTTCCCAGTCCTCCTTTACTTTCCTGTTCCCTGAAATGGTGAGAAATGGGAGATCATTGACCCTTTGTTCTGCGGTGTTAGGATGTAACAACTGGAAAGAGGGAGAATGGGAAGTAGTCTTGTGACTTCACTGCTCGTGCAGTTTGGTTTTCATAGGTGGAGCATACTCCATGGGGATGATGATCCAGCTCCCAGTGCTCACCTTTAGTCTTGTGCACAACTGGGTTTCCTCTTGTGTTACCCAGCAGTACCATCCCTTGGTCTGTTTGCAGAAGCAGCGGATGGTTTTTTTTAATCCGACCACAGGGGTGTAGCCAGCCTGGATCATTACTGCAGCAGCAAGTGCTCTTGTATGGATGTGTGTATTTACACACTTCCATGTGAGAGGTGTGTGTAATCGGTACAGACACGTATGCACTGTGCGTTCACACAGTCACACGCTGCGTCTAGCTCATCGAAATAAATCTATGACAATTCAGTTTATGTATGTGTACACATCACTTCGCTGATTGGCTGAGTACAGAAAGCAAACAGAAACTCAGGGAAGTTCCAGGAGCCTTTCGGTTACTTATCCAACTGTTTGCAGACTTACATGGAGGAGCGTTTCCGCGGCTCCTGGAGGAAGCATTCAGAGAATGCCGCGTGTTAGAGCTGTGCTGCGGTGTCCCCTTCTTGTTGTTGTTGACAGGAATCGTCTCTCTTTCCTCTCTTCCTGCTGCCTTTACCTCCTTCTCTTTTCCGTGGCCTTTTTGAATTTATTCATTGGTCCATGTGTCTTTTTGTTTTCCCTCTCTTTGGTTTTTCTTTTACACCCCCACCCTGTTCTGGTCTCCCCACTTGCTTGTGCTCCATGTTGCCAGTTTTTGTGTCACAAACTCATTATCCCTGGTTTTTTGTGCTTCCAATTCCAGCAGCTGGCCAGCCAGGTCCCTGAGCACAGCCCTGTGGTTTATGGCACTGTGGAGAACACCCACCTCACTGCCAGCACTTTTGTCACTGCAACCGGCAACCCAAAGCAAGGTTTGTTGATGGATTCTCCTACCTGATTATTTTTAATCTTTGGGTTTTTTCCCCTCCTTACTTAGTTTCAATATTTTTGGTATGGAGACAGGCAACAGAAATAGGAGGGAAGTGCCTTATTTCCTCCAGTGGAGCATTTGAACAATGTGTTGCTAAGGGAATTAATTAAAATCTGCCAGTGTGAAACTGCTTAAAAATAATCATATTCAAGCTTTAATGTCCTAAACATTGTTTCAGAGTGGGTAGAAGCACGAACATCCTGTTGCCCACTTGCCACCCTTCAGAAACAAGTGTGGTGTCTATAAGATACTCTTAGCCAGAAAATTTTGATATCGTTTGGACAATTGGCCTTAGCAATGACACATAGCCAGGTCATCATACACCCATCAGAGCTGATCATCCTACCACACATTAACCAGGAAAAAAAGAGTTAGTGTGCAAAGCTGTCTCATAAATGACGTAGCAGATGCTGCTGGCCTAAGTAACAGTGGCGTAGATGAAACTGAGATTCAGTTCTAAGGACAGACATTTGAAGGGAGATTCATAGAATCATAGAATCATTACAGATTGGAAGGGACCTCGAAAGATCATCTAGTCCAATCCACCTGCAACAGCAGGATCACCTAAACCAAGTCACACAGGAACACATCCAGGCGAGTCTTGAATATCTCCAGTGAGGGAGACTCCACAACCCCCCTGGGCAGCCTGTTCCAGTGCTCCGTCACCCTCAC